>ML993900.1:0-106110 GCA_010093945.1 Delitschia confertaspora ATCC 74209
ATAATAATAATAATTCAATTTAACGTGCTACCTGGTTTCCAATCGGGTCTATGAACACGTAATATCAAATGCTTAGAGCAAAGTAAACCCGACTCTAGAGGAATGTCCCTCTAGATTCCAAAATCTTTGCCTTTTCCCCACCCTCAACTCCAATATAGATATGATAAGTTTTGTCACCAGCTGATAGTTGTACCCTATCTGAAGATTATAATGTTATACCACTATGACTATTAAAATCGAGGAAGATAAACTATTGAATTCAAAGTTCTCTCTTCCAAAGGACATCGGTCAGCCTTATTGAAAGTCTTTCGAATAAAATGACTTGTACTATAGCGATTTCCCTAGATTACATTCTTACTCATTTGGTGTTTCCAAATTATAGGTGAAATCTGCTGACATCAGTCTTCGGGAGGATACCCACTCTTTCTTTCAACTGAAGACTTTTTGCGCCGCTCTGGAAAACGCGCGCAGCGTCAAGCTGTTAAAGATTATCTTTCATGAATTTGAAGGAGAGGCAAATTAAGGCTGAGGAAAAGAAGGCTGGAATGTCTCCCTCTCTATATCATGCGGGGGCAAGGAACTCTCTGAAACTCATGCCTCCCTACCTCGACTTCGGAATGGATTCTAATTCAACACAACCTCGGTATGCTAGCGTTGGGATTTGCCATGATTTTGGATTCATGAACCACCTAAACATTACTGAGATCGTGAGAACCCTACTGGAGCATGGTGCAGATCTGAAGGCCATTCCTGAAGACATGTGGTTCGACTATTTTGAGACGTCTAAAGCCGAACCGCCTAGCAAGAAGAATAACAAGAATTATAACAAGAATTCTCCAACATTGAGTCAGAGCAAGGGCCCTGGTCACGTGAAGCTCGCTGCAGGACTTAATTTGTATCAGTGGTATTGCGGAAATCCATCATGTCACTGGTCTGTTAAAATGCCTAACAACGTTACTGGGCAAGATCGTGTCACCAAGCTGACGAAGGAGACAATTTCAAACCATATTAAATCTCAATGGAAACGCGATCCGGTAGTTTAGTCATCGTAGGATTTCCTAGACATAGAAAGACGGAATTGACACAACTATTGGGCGATCTTATCTACATAGATTGCTTGACGGTCAATCGTTCCCAGATCGCGACGGCTTTCAGCCTTCTGGGTGTGGCGCTGGGATATCACAAGGACGAAAAAGGGTTCGGATTCAACAACCACCTTACCCACAACTCAGGACGCCGCAGTGCTGTCTTCTTTGATGGTTTGATAAGCTGATCGATGTCGTTCGTTAACTCTTGCTGATTCTGCTCTTGGAAAGTGAGTGGACTGTCATGCCGTCGAAATGGCGGTGTATCATCTTGAAGGGATTTATAACAACCGGCGGAGTAGCGAAGAGGTGGACTACAAACATACATCTGGATTATGGCTAGTAACATTGGAGACAAAGCCATCATTAACCTCTATGATAATCGCTTCAAGCTTTGGACGGATGCTGAAAGGGAGAAGATTGACGTCACGGTTACAGAAGACCAGCTTCGTGGCCTATTCCACGAAAAACTTCTCCATACCTGTTCTCCTCCGTTCATACCTAAGGACAATCCAAATTTTGTAAGACCTCACTTATTTGCTGTAGAAGTAAGGTCATCCCATTTTCTCGTTCACTGCTAAAGAATAAGCGGTCATCTCGTACCGATTTTTATTGCCATACGCCGATGAAAACGAAAGGACATTGACTACAAAGAGGAGGTCAAAGAAGCTTTGGTCACCCCCATCTCATCATTGCCAAAGATGGCAAGGCCTGCGCGCAGCTTGGGTAGAACAGTTATGATATCAATACTGGCGAACGAGGCATCAAGAGAGTTATAGAACAGTTCATTGACAAATGTCGTCGAATTGTACCTCGAAGTAGATGAGCCAGTGACGGAGAAGCTTAACAGAGGATCTTTTTACAAGTTTCAGGCACAACCCATACCTCTGCGAGATGACTAGTATGAAGTGAAGGTCTTCCAGGATATGAAGAACATAGGTTTCAAGAACGGCAAATATGCCCTTTAAGTCCGGGCGCGCTCTTCCTCTTGTTCAGATTGATACCGAACAGCTTCTAATTCATCTTTCAACTTTGACTGGTAGTAAAGACAACACCTTGACGAGGAGCCAGAATATAGTTCAATTTCTGCTCTCTTTGGGACTTGACGTACTGACATACCATTCGTCGGGATTTTGAAGCACTTACTAACGAATCTATCATATATGACCTTCTGATTCACGATTGATTGGTATTGCAACAGCCAGTTGTGCATTATAAATGATTATCAGTTTGCTGGGCTACTTGGCTGTTTTTTTCTGTTACCCTATGTTACAGTTTAAGGTTAATCTTGCACTTTCGCAGTTACAACACACTCATTTTTGCCACTGCTTGTTTACAATACTCTGCTTTTCCTTCCTATTCTAGTTGGCGTCGCCTTTACCTATCAGATTTCTCATGTATATATTGGGCTCTAGTCCCAGACCTTTCAATATACTTCAGTTCAATCCTTCAAGTCCTTCATGCCTGCGTGTTGCTTACCATTTCTGACATCCTGACTTTCTACCAACTCCCTTCCCAGTACTTAATGTCACTCCACTAGGGAAGGTAGGCGTCAATTCGACAACGCCTTCTTTTTGCCCCAACTTTAACCTCTTTCGTGTATATCGCCGCTCTGTACAATGCTATATCTTGTGAGCACCACCTGTTCAGTCTTCCTCCGTAAGGTCTCTCCCACCTCGCGGTTTCTGTTACATGAACCATTCTGGAAGCAATATTCATCGTTAGACGTCACATCCCACTTCACAGGCGTACATCACATCCCGATTCACCCCCGAGAATTGCACCCCGCTTCACCTCTTAGACAGTCAGCGATGTGGCTAGCTTCAGTCTGGCTTAACACCGGTTAGCGCCGTTGAGGCTCTCTGGACCTCCAATATATAAAGCCCCCTCCTGCCCTCCTCTTCTCTTCTTCTCTCCTCGACCTCACAACCTCAACTCTTCAGTTTCCCCTCCCCCAACTTCAATTCTCAACTCTTCTTTCCACACTTCATCAATCCCTCTTCCTTCCCCCAACGCTCGCGGCTTAATCACGATGAGTCTCGCAGGCTTTCTGTCTGCCGCCGTGTCCTTCGTGGCTATTGCTCACGCTGCTCCGCGTGAGTCATCCACCACGATCGCCACCAAAGCTTGTGCTGTCACTGTCCAAGATGGTGTTGTGGCCTCCACTTCGTATTCCACTCTGTTATCTTGCATCCTCAACTGACATAACTTGCATTCTTGGCAGCTCCTGCCACCTACGGCCTACCAATGCTTTCATGCTTTCTCGAGAATCCGGATCGTACTGCGAGGGTTTACCCTTGCGTCGTTGCCGACTGGTACAAGCATCACTCTGACAAGGGCGGCAAGGACATTGTTCTCAACCCCAACAGTGACAAAATTTCGCTCCATCTTTCCGCTGTATGTCATCTCCCATGAGAGCCTGAAGCTCACCCCAACTCTGATACTAGCATGCTTCACTAGTCCCTCCGCGGCGTCGATATTCCTGGTGGAGTTACCATGTCTGTCCAAGCACCATCCGAAGTCCATGATATCGCCGGCCAGAAACCAGGAGCCCAAGACTGTAAAGAATGCACAAAGTTATACAATAGCTGCATGACAATTTGCATTAGCGGTTATTGCCGTGGTATTTGCGGGGAAATTTTCTGCACGGAAAAGTCCTGCCGTGAAAAATGCGACTTCAAAAAATGGTGTTATATTGATGAGGCCCCAGTCAACGAAGCACCAGCGGCATCTGTTGAGATCCGCAACGCCTCCCAAGAGGATCCTGCTGTCATCAACGACTGCCGCAAATGTAAAGATGCTTACACCGGCTGCGTCACGGCGTGCCAGCTTAGTAGCCCAAGAGTTCCCAGGCTCGATTGTGTGCCTTCATGCCAGAGGAGCTATTGCAAAAACAAGGACGGGTGCCCTGCATCCTGTCCCTTGGGATTTTTGTGTTCTCGCAAGATTGGGCTTGAAACGCTAGACGCATCGGTTGAGAAACGCTACATCGCTCTTAATGGCCCTCCAGCTTCCACCTGCTCCGACTGTGAGATCGAGTACACGCAATGCTTCCAGCAATGCACTGATAGGGAAGGCAAGGATTGCAAGAACGTATGCAACTTCGCCTTCTGTCGTAACAACTTCTGTCAGAAACAATGCGACAACAACAAGAGCAAGCACTGCGCTCGTCCCCCAGCCCAACTTCGTGAAACCATCCCCCTAACACCTTTAGAGGCCTCAGTAGAAGATGAACCCACAATGGCCACAACCACCTGCGTCAAGACACCGACCTCTACCGTCAAACCGATTTCATGGCCGAAACCCACACTGCTGCCCACACCTTCCTGCGCCCAGTGCGAACAATCTTATAAAGAATGCATGGAGAATTGCAGCAAAGCCGGCCGCAACTCAAATTGCAGGGGGCTCTGTGAAAGACAATATTGCAAGGACAGATTCTGCAATATTCATTGCAACATTGGAGAGTTCACAGAGTTGACTCACTGTCTTCCTACGCGCAGCCAGGTCGAAGATAACCCTAAGGACCTTCCGCTTGATCTTGAGGTTCGGGGCGTCGCCCATTATGAGGGTCCAGAAAAAAACTGTCAGGAGTGCAATTACAAGGTCATCGATTGTCTGCGGGAATGTAACGCCAACGCCGGCCTGGACTGCAAAACCAAGTGTGACGAGAAATTTTGTCGCGATGACTTCTGCAAGCGCAACTGTGACCTGAATGGCAAGCACACCTGCGTACACAGCCATATACCCATGGTTTCAGTAGCGAGGACTCCTTCAGTTGAAGCTTCCTGTGATGACTGTTCCAACAAGTTAAAGCAGTGCACCGCTACGTGCATTACTCCATTCTGCATCCGGAAGTGCAACTGCGGTCTATGCGCCGACAGTCACGCAAGTCTTCCCACTCTTAAACTTTCTTTAGTTTCTATACTAATATATATATCCAATAGTGCAGCCAAACTTGTGGATACCACAACTGCAAATGGTCCAGCTTCGCAGCTGCTGAGGATCAACTTACACTTTACCCGCCTTATGTTTGCAGCGAATGCGACATCAATGGCAATTGTTAGATGAAACCATAGTTATGTGCTGGGGATGGTTAGTCGGTTGTTGAGTGGACTGTCGTCTCTAGGAATTGAGGAGTATATAGGTGTTACCTAGAGAGAAAGATCCTAAAACGGAGAACTCGAGCTTTTCTAAGAGAGAAATGTTATTTCACTGAATGTTTCTGTGCATGGTTTAGAATTTTATATAGAGGTGGTACGTAGTAAAAAAAAATTTTCTGCTCCTCTGCCTCTCTTTTAAGTCTCCGTAACAAAGTTCTATCGTTTCTTAAGTAAATAGTGAATAATATTTCCTCCCATTTAGATACAAGGAGAAATAAAATATGTAGAAAATTTTTAGTGATAAGTTAAACTTCAGCATTCAAGCTACTTCATAACCGGCATAAAATTCTCTCGTTTCCACTCCTTCACCCGCTACGATTACCTCCCTACAACCCATCCGCACCTTCTATCCAACTCCAATTCTATATCCCTCCGGCTTCAATACTATTCTGCCTATGCCGTCACCCCATTTTTTCCCCTCACCTCTTAAGCCCCAATCTAATTCTTCAGACCTATCCCTCACCCCCTGAAAATGTAATACCATATCCCTTAAACCTATACCTAAAACCATCACACCTATCTCCGCTAGTTGCCTTCTAAACCCTTCTATATCCTACCTTATTTCTTGCCAATTACTGCTCATTCTCGCCTCTTCTAGTTCCTTAATACTCAGTCGCGCAGTTGGATTCGAGAGGGAGTTTGGAGTTTGAGGGTTGGGTGTTTTATTGGTGGAGGGGGGGTTGGTGGTCCTGCTTTCGGAAAGGAGAGTTTGGGAGGTTGACTTTGAGGCAAGGTCGTTTGGTTCGGGAGAAAGTGTTGGAGATGGAAATTGGGGGAGAGAAGAAGAAGAAGAAGAAGAGAAGGAAGTAGAAACGAGATTCATGAAAACAGATCCCACAATGTGGTAGTAGCTAGACAATTGTATTGCCTTCACCTCGTTTGTGTATGTCTCAGACAGTGGTGAATAGGGTCGTATTGCGTCATATCCTGAAGAACGGGCTACTCACTTTTTCTCCACACAACACACTAGAAATACTTCCAGGGGCCGGTATTTACAGTAAATGAGGGAGCAAAGATTCCTTTAGATATCAACACCTGGACACCGTACCCTCAAAACGATGACTGAGACAACATTCGCTAATTCCAAACGCGAGCACCAACTAAACCCGAGATCCAAACAACCACCCCTCAAAAAGCGACCGTCGACAAAAAAACAGAAATCCGAACCAAAAATGAGCCTCCGCGCGTTTCGTATGATCCTTGCTGGGACTGTGGCCATACTGATTTTCACTGTCTTCTCCGACAGCACTCCGCTGCAAATGCTCAGCCTCATGTATATGATATCCGTATCTTATTACCTCAGCCGCCTCACCTCATCTCGCCCCACAGCCTCAAGTTCCACACTCAAAACAGGCCAAAAACGCCGCAAACTGGTCAGTATTCTATGCCCCTCCGCCTAATCACTCTCCCATTTCCCCCAGCACAAATGATACTTGTAAAAGCCCACGGCCCAAGTAACTTGATTAACCTAAAGAAGCCATACAATCTTCACCCACAGGAAGACTGTCTCCACGAAAGCCGGAAGGCGTGGCCAATAGTGCAGGACCGAAAGATGCTAGTTAAAGTCAAGAAAGGCGAGGATGAGGAAGGAAAGGAGGGGCGTGAGGTGAATGCCCCGATGGGGTGGCATGGTCCAGATTGCAATTCTAAATATGGAGATGATGATGCTGCGGATGCGGAACTTGAGAAGAGTCTTAACAGGAGTGATGACGGGTATGTGGGAGATGGGGAAGCTGATATGGAGTATGCAATCTCGGAGTTGGATGTTATGCTAGAGTTCTGCAGGTCGCCAATGTGATCAGGGTGGCTGTTGGGGAAGGTGTTGGGGCCCTACAAGACATTGTGGCTCATGGCAATCGCTAAGTTTAAAGTCGATGCTGCTTATCTTGGAGCCTACAGAAATTCTCTAGGGGCAGGTTATGTTTGGTAGTTACTATAACCCTCGAAGGGATTTTGCATAAAAGATGTTTTGATGCTCAAATTTGTTCGTCTGGGTTACCAATATAATGCAGCAATTCATACGCGATCTAAGATTCGATCGAACTGTACCTATTTGGTATGAGAAGCCATCAGACAGCCAGTATCTTATGATATACGAGACCTTAGCCTCTGTGAGTTGCCCTTACTGTAGATTAAAGAGAGAAGAGGCTTCGGTAGCTGGTGATCGATGTAGAGTGAAGCAAGACCGCGCATGACTTGGTGTACTACCAGGTGCTATATATACTACAAATTCATGATAATTCTGAAGAGCTCTATGAGTGGGAGAGTTTTCCATGCTTAAATCTGTTGGCCCGGTCTCAAGCTATTGCACTGCCTCGGCTGTTATGCTGCGTCCAGTTGGTGCTCAGCTTCAAGCGTTTGTTATGCTTCACATGCAGGACTATTTTCAACCCGAGAGTACAGCTAACTTCTGGGCTGCTGTTGGGCCTGAAGCCATCGCAGATTTTGAGACTGTCACAGATATTGAAGCTATGAGGCTGGTGTACCCTAGGCGTTGATGTGATCATGGTCAGTTGACTTTTTGACACTGATTTGAGAGAACACCCACAAAACGAAACGACAGAAGAGCTCATCAAAGCAGCTGGGACCTCGAAAACTTTGTAATACATAACTAAAAAAAAAAGAGCAAAAGAGCAAAAGAGCAAAAGAGCAAAAGAGCAAAAGAGCAAAAGGAAATCCATAACTCCTGATGTGGCTCCGTCCTCGCCAGCACTCACCCGTGCTCCATTTCGTACAATGTGATAGCCCGATGCCGTCAATGTACACATGTATGTGTTATTGAGGGTCGAACTTAAGGCTTGGCTAGCTGGATTAAATCCTACCACTAGATCACAACGGTACTGCTTCTTAGTTACCAAGTTTCTTAAATCTACAAATATATGAACAATGGAGGGCAGTGGGGCAGTGACTTTACAGTGGAGCACAACGCGCATGCTCAAGTCTTAACTTTGCATTGGCCAGAGTTAGTCGCCCCATGAAATGCTCGTTTATTTCTGGCATTCACCGGTAGAATGCGCGAGAAAATGTCCAAGGCAAATATGAGCGGCGACTGAACAGTAACCTCTAATTTAGCTTCAAGATACCCAGCCCTGGAATTGCCTCTTCCTTCCCACCTTTGCACCTTCGAGGTTCCCCTTCCCGCACACAACTCGCAACTTCCTGTAACCTGTTTTCCAAAATGGCAGGCACCGCCAACACGATGACCATCGCACAACGCCTTGAAAATATTTCTACTTTTTTGTTAATATCCACCAAACCTGGCTTCATTAACGACTACAACACCAGCATCAAGAACGGCTCCAAGAGCTGCTCCAAGAACGACTGCAAGAACGACCTCAAGAACGACCTCAAGAACGACCTCAACAACGACCTCAAGAACGACCTCAAGAACGACCCCAACAACCATCCCAACAACCACTTCAGCAGTGCCTTTACTAAGGCCAACTGTCGGTAAATAAACCTACTCACCCGCCGTCTACTGTGTCTCTTGCTAACCTTTGCGACCGCATTTTCAGCGCCTTCGGCACCCCAATTCGGAGCCTCCTCCTCATCATGTCTAACCTCTTCCGCACCATTTACGTCAACCTCCCCTGCATCCCGCGCATAGTCTCCGTCGACCGTATGTGGTACACCGACCCACTCACCATCGTGATTAGCACCCCGTTCGCTTATCTCTCCTTCTTCACGCTACTCTGGCACGGCGGTTTCTACCCAGACCTGACCCAATTTGACCTCCTGATCATGTACGGCAAAGTTATTTTCACCGCGGCTTTCTGGTACATCGTGCTCTTCAAATGGGTGGGTTATGAGTGCATCCGGAAGAATTGTGAGGAGCCGATTTCCCAGCTTTTGGGGATGCTGATGTGGTCCCCATCGACGGGGATTGCAGCTCTGGACTACGTGTTGACTGGAGTGCCGTGGGTGTGGATGACTGCTTTGACGATTTGGCTCGTTGTTACAGTGACGGTGGGCCAGAAGGTTCTTGGGGTTGCGGAGAGTTTTTTCACATGAAGAGTTGAAGACGCCCTGTTGCTTTCGGTGAAGGTACAGTTCTGTCATGCTGAGGCATGGAAGGACTTCTGGGGTTGCTGATCAGTGTATCGGGATGCGGGCGAAGGTGTGGCAGGCTAGGCCACGTTTATCCAGCCCGGGTCTTAACGGTTTATGAATTACACTGTTATGCAAGTCCAAAAATGCATTGCCGAATCTCCAGGGTACATTTGCGCTTAGAATAGTGGTGACGTCGCCTCTAATGCGGATAATGTTTGCATTCGGGACTCCCCGAGAAAACCTTGGACTCTGTGGCCTGCCATTGTCTCCATGCTATTGAAATCCATGAACCTTGTCAGAATAATCCCTGGCTCCATCATTCTAGCAACTTTGCCAGACCATTCCAATACCGGCGGTCTCATCCGACACAAGTGTACCTACAAGCATGCTCTTCTGTACTACCGTTTATGAAGGCCAGGAGTACAGATTTCCCATGCCCGATGGCTACATCCCTATACTTAAATCAGACCTCGAACTACTTAGGCGATTTCCCAACCTGCAGCGAATTGTGCCCAGAACCGTTTATTGCCCCGGATTCTTCAAGTTCACTATAATGGTCGAGGGAACGGGCTTCAAGCACCCTCCCCCAAAAACACATATGATGAACGTCAGTTCATCGCTAGGCTCCAAATGGGATCCCGACCAATACTACATAACCAGGCTCCGGATGCGAGGACCCCAGGCAAGGCTTGTTACAATATGTTCTTACTCGGTTTTCACCAGCGTACGAGAAATTCCGGGGCTCGTCACCCTGGGTGGCTACCTACCTCTCTATGAAGTTACATGCCTGTCCGAGCCTCTTGAGAGATGTTCGTACGTCGTCTTTATCAACCATCCAGAGGCCCTGATGGCCGCATGTCATTTCTTCCATAGATTGTACGGCTTGGTCATCGATAACTTCGACTTCTTTCCCCCTTGAAGGCATCGAATTCATCACCTTTGCCCTCATTCCAGCTTCCGATATCTGCTTGAGCCTAATACGCATCTTGGTCCGCATAACTATTGTCCCGAGCGCCACTTAGAGATCTCCCTCCTTCTTTTTTCATCAAGGCACGACTTCTTCCCAGTAAGCTCTGAACACCATTTTCCACAGTCGAAGAATCCTTCAAAGACATCTTCTATACCCTTCTTGGCAAGACCGTTCACCTTCGCTTCGCACTTCCAGCTCAAACATTTCATGCTCCATGAACAACAATCTCACGCGAGATGAAACAATACTATAACATCATCGAATAAAATAAACTGAGGCTTGAGTCCAGATACCGGACATCGCTTAACTCTGGGCTAGCTCCCCTATTTACCAGCGCCCGCGTCTTACTGATATCTAAACAACAACAAACTCTCATCGATCGAGCTCCGAAACAACCAAGACGAACTGCGACTACAACAAAAAAATTATTTTCATCACGCAGAAAGCGCAAATAAAGTGCATACATAACCACCATTCTTCTAAACTCTTACTTTCTACTAAACCTTACCCAGCTCCCCCAAAACCCATCGCCCACCTACCAAATGGGGCATCCCACCCACCCTCCTCCTCACCTCCCTCCCCCCACTCCTCTCCTGCACCCTCTTGAACCTCTCTCTCTCTCTCTCTCTAAATACAAACCTCCTCATAAAAAAACCTATCCGTCAGTACCTATATCCCCCTCTCACGCGCCGCCTCTTTTCGCAACTTTCCTTCCTAACCCACGAAACGAAGAGAACTGAGGGAGAGATGGTGCAGCAGCAATGGTACATGCTTCCCAACGAGCGCAGATTCCGCACTCAGCATCACGGCCGGTTGTTGATGCTTCATGTTGTCGTGCACGAGGTAACGGAACTGGAAACTAGGGTAGAGGGATTAAAGAACGTGGTTCGAGTTATGAAAGCCAAAGTTCAACCGCTGGAAGAATGGGTTCAACCGCTGGAAACCTGGGCACAAGGGCAGAGGCTTTCGTTCTAATGCTAAGAGATGAGGTACTGAAGTCGGGGTATTTTGATGCTTAGGTAGGCAAGGGAGCGGAATGGGATGCCAATTCTGGAGGAGCAGGAGAGGTGCGGGGGTCCGGAGGAGGCGGTTGGCAGGTATGTCTATATAAATATCGGTGGGGTGATATGTGTGAAGGGATTTATTGGCGATCTTAGCGGCTTATATATAGGAGGGATGTGAACTAGGGTGAAGGTACGAAATCGGATGCTGGCCATAGCGGATGATGGAAGGCGGGAGATTGCTATGCTGCTAGAGGACCTGGCGGAATTGATGACTGTGAAGATCAAGCATTAGGTATTGGGCGACATTCAGGCTTATATTTTGAAATGCGCATCATAATCGTGGTCGGAAAAGGGTCCCTGTGTTTCAGTTTAATTGCAAAAGACTGAAATTCTCGTCACTTTTTCTTAATCACGATTTGTGCCTAGTCGTGAACACATTATAAATTTTAACTTACTATACTAAAGGGAGCTTCTTACGCCATTTTAATATTATATTGTACACGCTTAATAGAAGTCTATATGTCTTTTCTAGGAGTGTATCAAGAATCTCTACGCAAACAGCTATGAGGGGATAAAACGGAAGCATGAAATCGAGTCCGAACTTAGGTCTCCCCTCTCTCTCACTTCCTCGTTCTGAACTCTGCCCCTCGAATCCAAAATCTCTATTTTTACCATTATTACTTCTCACCTATACCACTCTTACGCTCTTACATTTCTGTCTCCACTCCCTTTACTCTCCACCTCTTTCCCTCGAACCTACAGTTCCTACTACCCCCCTTTTCACTGTTCCATGTGAGGGATCTGGCGCGCTTAGCCTTAGGCTGGGCTGGGTACATGATATTGCTTATGCTAGTGACTACGCCAGACGCGCGCGTCCTCAGCTTTACACTCTTCATAGTTGAATTCTAGTTATATAGCAATATAAAGGTTTCTACCTAGTTGTCTTTCCCAACAATTCCACTAAACCGCGCTTAGCTCCTTATTTCACTTCACCTCACCTCCTTTCTAATTCAATACCTATTCCCCATTGCTCCCCCTAGCCTTACAACTTTTCTATGAGCATCATCAGAAACAAGGAGAATCAGAGAGTGCTCGTATCGGGCGTTCAGTTGGTGCACGGAAATATAGAAGGGTGTCAACCACGCAAGAAATAAGACAGAAACAGCTTCAATGCTGCAGCAGGTCCGCAAGGAAGAAATCGAAATTAGGAAAAGTGCGCTAACGTTACTGTCATTACGGCTTCTTCCATTCGTCATCAGAGAACACCCTATTAACCAATTGAAATAATCAAAATTCTAAGAGCACGGACACAAATCATCTTGACCCGCCTTTTTATATTCTAGATATTCTAGATAAGCGGTACTACCATCGCAATGCCACACAAGAGGTAGAATACGGACAGCGCACGGAACGTAATACCATACGATCACTTCCGCGCAAAAGGAAACTGGAAGTGGAATGAGTTTAGCTGATATCATTGTGATTAAGTGCCCCACACCTGGTAATCGCCATAAGGACCGATATAGGTATTACTTCACGTGAATTGAGGAGAAAAGGAATTTTAGTAGTGCCAATAAAAGTTGAGGAATCCTCCCCAGTCTTCGTTTTATGCGTTCGTTTGTCCACACCAAACATTCGGCTCAAACCCATTGTCACAAATAGCATTATACCCATAATTATAACAGCCATCCTCCCTAAACCCATCTGGCAGACACACTACCATATCACTGCCATATACTTGCTCCTTTCCGCCGTCAGCTGCGGCCCATACATCCTCACAATAGCCGCAGTAAAATTGGGGGATTTTGCGGTTGCCGAGGCAGCGGCAGTTTTGTTTGAATGCCAGCGTTGGAATGGTGTAGTACAAAGCGCTGGTAGAAGTGGCCGTGGATTTGGTGGCCTAAGAATGTCGGTATAAAGTGAAGGCGGATCACTGGCAGGATGAAAGAGGAAGAAGAGCGCTGGAAAATGGAAGCCGGGGGGGTGAGAGAATACTTACAGTGGTCTTCATCTTCGAGGACGGGAGCAGAACAGCTGTAGCCGTGGTCGCAAGCAGCATGAGCGGATAGTTGAGGATCGAGAGAAGCATTGTTGATGTGAAGATGTTTTTCGACAGGATTGGTGGTGTTGTGAAGTGTCAGTGAGGTTTATCGAGAAATATGTGAGTTTTGCAAGTATTGTAGGGTTTTCGAAGAGAATGAGGTTTGGCAGAGTGGAAATGGCGACAATAGAGTTGTTTAAACCTGTCCCGTTTGCAACTTTCCAAACAGCGCAGGTGAAAACAGTTTCGGATCAGGTATCGAAACACCATTATTTCACCGCCTGCATTTCCCGCGCCGCAGCCATTATCGTATGCAGCCATCCTTTCACAGGTAGCTCATCCGAGACAGGTCACGATCGGAAGGGTGAGAATTTGAGTGACTGATATGATAAACTCAGTGGAAAGGGAGCCAGACATGGTCATCACAACCAGTGGGATAGAGCTATGTTTGGTCATCTCTTACGCGCTGTGAATTCTCCCCAGCCCAGGGATTCAGTCATGATAGTGACAACAGGTTTAAATGTCACCTATCATAGGGTGAGAATACAGGATTGCTGTGACGGACGTGATGAGTCATCTCAGCCGTGTTGGTCTGACTATCCAGGGCCGCCGAACATGGGTTTGGCAGTAAGACATGCGGGATCCCGGTAAAGCTTGACTGTACCTGACGCGCCTAGCGAGTCTCTATTTCCTGTCTTTATCCGGACCTCATATAGAAGTGCGAGAAAAACGGTTTCCTCTGAATGAGGCTCAACGTCCATTTCTCCCAACAGACAGGCCTCAAGAGCATATTGGAGCCGGCAGCACGATGTTTCGAGTGTGGCAAAAATTACTCGCACTCAAATGTCCATCTTTTGCCTCTGGGATAAATCCTACGAAGTGTCGTCGAGGCACAGCAAGAAAACCGACATACTCACTACAGTTCTTAAAACTCTAACTAATCCTTCGAGAACCACGCAGACCAAAATCCTGCAGGGCCTCCCTAGGAATAACCATCTTGTCCTTAGTACGAATGCTCGTATTGGATAAGTGGCACAGCACCTTCACGAGCATGTACATCGAGAACATGAAGACAAACAGAAACGCAGTCCAGGGTGGATAAATACGTTCACCGAGTTTCTCACTCGAGAGTATTTTCCAAAAAAAAAAAGGGCATACATCGCTCTGCTCCGCGGCGCCATGCCGCAAACCAACTGCTCAAGGGAAGAGAAGGACCAGGAGCGTGGAGACGTCAGGCACGCCAGCACCAAAATAAAGGATCGCGAGCCCACAAGATCGAACTTATCCAAGCAGTTCAATAGCGAAGTATATATAGATAAGCAAATATCAGAAAGCAAACTATGAGATCATGGTACAATATAATACTTCTATAAGATTTGACGGTGGTGGAGTGACACCGAAGAGATGAAACGCAATGAAGAAAGAAGCGGAAAGGACAAGAGGAGAAAACGAAACTTGAAGAGAAGCAAACGCGTCACAGATTAAAAACTTCAACGATAAAATAGCAGCGTTCAAATTCGCCATATGGACCGAGAAGGCGCGAATACCCTACACAAGAGCCTCAGCGCAGGTACTCAGAAGGGGAATAGAATGGGGGACTCGAGATTGATCGTCCATAGGTGGCTCACAAGACGGCCTCTGGTGCCTGCCGTCCACCATAATTTGATGGCTACTCTCGGCCAAGAGCACTCCGACAGCACTTCAACAGTGCCCTCTCCTTTAACATGGCGTCCCCTCTAAAACGGGTGGCGGAACAGATACATACACAAGAATCAGTGGAGAGAAGTGCGTCTTTTTAGGGTGTCGGAGACAAACCAATGTCAAGACATTTCAATTCATCATTCGAAAAGCAATTGTTGGGTGAAAGCTGCATCCCCACCACATTCTCCAGGACACACTGTTGTATGCAAATCATCGCCCCCCTGTGCTGTGAAATTAAGAGTCATAGCCCTAGTTTTAGTATTGAGACCGCCTGTTCGCCCCCAGATTTGTTATTGAAGTCGCCTCCGTTCGAGCCCGCCCTGCGTAGCCTAGCCTGGGTGATTAGGGCCCTGTTATCAGTCGACATAAGCTTGCCAACATCCGCCGTGCCATACCACACCCAACCGAGCCCAGCAACATCCTGACCCGAGCTCCAGAAACATCTCGACCCGAGCTCTAGAATGGAGAAACCTAAACCCGTAGAAAGAAGCCATTCGCCTCGTGTACTATACAGTTTGTAAGGAAGAAAAGTAAAGTCGAAAGTGGATCATCCGTGCTGCAATCCGTCAGCAGTACTGGATATCCAATAGAATGATCAAAGGGTCTGTGGCAAGTCAAAGAGAGGTGACGTTTGACGTTAGAGCTTAGAGCTCCAGCATCCATGCGTGTAGTAGATAGCATGAAATTGCAACAAAGGTCCCTAGATCGAGGTTAGGAAAGAACAAACTGGAGCGGCAGGGAATCCCACAGCTGAATCTGGGCCCAATTGTCAGTCATTCTCGAAAGAATCTACCAGGCATTTACATCGAACAACTCCTAATCGATCGTCAGCGTTATAAATCCAAACTCGGAGGCGAGAGATTCCCACTTCAGAGAAGAATGTTACGACAACGGTCCTGTCGGCGAACTTCCTTCCGCCCAACTTTGCGTGCGCGTTCTTAGCAGATTGGGTCGTATCATATTTTATGAAAATCTTGCCAACACCTGCATCGACTCTCGGGCCACGAGGCCTAGGGATCTTCAATTCAACGATATGGCCATAATTCTGGCACTCCTCCTGGATGTCCTCGACAATTTCTAGTGATGTAATTAGCAAGAGATCACCCAACCGTCTAACGCACATACCATTGTACGTCTCGTTATCCATCAGTTCCTCCACCGTGACCATGTTCATCAAGCAGATGACACGCGATTCCTGGTCCCTAGCAGATGTACCGGCGAGCATAGTCATGGCGTTAACGCCATTCTCAAGACCAGCGGCTTGAGTGATACCAACACTAGCACGTTGGATCTTCAAGGGCTGGCCATCGATCTCAAGACCATTGAGGCCTTGGATAGCCAGGTCTGTTATATCCTCATTGGCGTACACCGCAAATGCGATACCCTGCCAAAATAAGCGAAAGCATATCGCAGAAAGTGTTAGAACTTACCCGAGATTGGCCTGTTCCTAAATCCTTGGCAAGGACAAACGACTTGAGTGGCCCGAAGGCAACAAGAAGTTCTTGCACATGCTCTTCTTCCATAACGGGCTGGATGTTGGTAATGCTCAGCTTATTTGGTCCGTCCTTCACAACGTTGGAGACCTGTCCCTCAGGGGCCTCGTCGGTCTCGGTAGAGGTTGGGGCAATGTAGTCCTTAGGACGTCGAATAGAAAGACCGCTTGGAAGCGGCTTGTCCCCATTTACGTCCGCGGCCTCTTGCTCTTCAGTCATAGAGATACCGTCAAGCGCCAGAGCGTAAGTAGCGTCCTCAGTGGTTTTGAACTCCAACAAGGCATACGTTTTGTCTTTCGAGATGGCTGCGGAAATGCATGGGTCATTTCCAGACACCACGTTCACACCGTTCATATGAAGGTTGAAGAAATCGGCTATGGACTGGTTCGTAGCGGAAGATGGGAGATTATGAACCAGAAGACGCTTGGCCTGCTTGCCCTGAGAAGGTTTCAGAGCGGAAGCTGACGCAGTGCCCCCTGGCTGCTCCATCAGGGCCTTGAGGCGAGCCGGGTCCATTGGCTGTGTGCGGGGTGCACCTGGGAGGGAGAACATGCCGGACAATTTCGCCTGCTCAGCTGTAATGTTTTCATAGCCAGCGGGCTTGATGTCCCATTGCGTCATGCGGCGCTCGCGTTTGAGAACAGAGACGACATCGGTAAGATCTGGCGTGGGTTCGCGCTTCTTGGGAGGCGGGCTGGTAGACTTCTTGCGGTCGCGGCCGGCGAACCCATCACGGTCTCCACGGTCACGACGTCCCCTACCGCCACGGTCCTCGAATGGATCACGGTCGCGACGTGAATAGCGATCATCGTCGCGGTCCCGTCGCTGCGGGCGTGCGTCGCGGTCCCAACCTCGCTCGTCGCGGCGGTTGTCTCGTCTGGCGTGGGTAGATTCGCGTTCGCGCTCACGGTAGTCACGGCTGGAAGAATATGTGTCTACTTCGTAATCACGTCGGCCGCTACGGCGGGGAGACCTAGAACGGCGGCGGCGGTCGGTGTCGCGGGGGCGGTCATCGCGGTCACCACGGGAGGACTAAATGCTGTTGGTTAAGAAGCTAAGAAGGTGCGGTTGCACTTACGTAGTGGCGAGAAGAGCCTTGACGGCCACCATCTGCGAATGATGTCAGGTTTGCAAGACTACTAGATAAAACACATGAATTGGAGGAAGAAACTCACCTCTGGAATAGCTGTCGCCGTTCATCGTTACAATCGGGTTGCCGCTAGAGCTTCTCTCACGGAGCTGTCGAAAGGAGATGGGCCGGAGTTTCTACCTGCAAGCAATAAGCCGTAGAGAGAGACGTGATAATAGTGATCTGAAAGCAATGGTCGAAGGCTGGAAGTTCTCCGTGCCGTATTGTTATAGAAATGACGGCGAACGGATGGCGGATGTGGGTGAGGCGGGGAGTGAGCAGTTGACGGTCGAGGCTTTGGAGTTGCAGCAAAACAGTGAAACGCCGCGACGAGCGGAGCTAGGTGGAACGTTTATCCGTAGCTTGGCATCAACTCTTTGCTTCATTGTTCCCGCCTTCACCTCATCAAAGGCAACCCTCAGTTATTTTGCACTTACACAAGCAATGGCTATTCGAACAGCAGAGTGGCATAAACTGCCTATCAGTCTATCTGAACTTTGCATAAATACCACATTACGCTGCGGCCAATCATTCCGGTGCGTTACTCCTTATATGTCTATATCCTTCCGTAGCTCTTATAGAATGTAGATGGCGAAAATCCGCTGAAGACGAGTGGTCTATGGCATTACATGGTCGTATCCTCTCCCTCCGTCAAGACCCTGAATATCTCCACTACCGTGCCATATTTCCACCGAGCAGTTATTCTTCTCCTCCACCCTCCCACACCCCTTCCACCCCCGTCTTTCCAACATCGGAAGAAGACGATACCTTGTCCCTGATAAATCATTACTTCAACCTCACCCCCAACCTCGCGCGGATGTACGAGCAATGGGCATCCGCAGATGCCAACTTTAAGAAACGCGCACCCAAATTCACAGGCGTCAGGATACTCCGGCAGGATCCTTGGGAAGCATTGATCGGGTTTATATGCAGCAGCAATAATAACATATCGCGAATCTCTACAATGGTGCACAACCTCTGTCTCCACTACGGCCCCCTCATAGCTTACATCAATGGTCTCCCATATCACGACTTCCCTCCTCCCTCAGCGCTGGCTGATCCGAAGGTCGAAGCACATTTGCAAAAATTAGGATTTGGATATCGGGCCAAATACATATATAAAACAGCGGTCATGGTAAAGGAAAGGGGATTGAGCTGGTTAGAGGGCCTATGTAATCCAGAGTGTCCTCCATTTGGTATAGACCCGAAGCCCGGCGGAGAGATGCTAGAGGGAGGGCGCGAGGGATACCGGAAAGCGCACGAAGAACTACTTGCACTTCATGGCGTTGGCCCAAAGGTAGCGGACTGCGTATGTCTCATGGGTCTTGGCTGGTCTGAATCAGTACCGATCGACACACATGTCTGGCAAATCGCCCAACGGGACTACAAGTTCGGCAAAGGAAAGCACAAGAGTCTGACCCCAGTCACGTACATGGCAATTGCAAATCATTTCCGTAGACTTTGGGGCAAAGAAGCCGGATGGGCGCATTCCGTATTGTTTACGGCTGACCTGAGGGCGTTTTCGGATCGCCTGGTTGTGAAGGCTGAGGTCAAGGAGGACAAAACCACAGTTAAGACCGAGCAGGATGGCGCCATCACTGTGGAAACAGATACTCGCGTGAAGTCTGTATCCGAGAAGGCGATAAAACGAGAGCTAGAGCCTGACGAGGAGCAAGTAGTACAAATGAAAGAGAAGGTGTTAAGGCGAAGCAAAAGACTGATCTAGTCGGGCAGACCGTATGATAATCATGGTAAAAGTATGAGAATCTATCGCAATGAATATAAAAACCTACCGGGTTGCCTTCGAATAGACTTCAACTGCAAAGCTCCACATCTTTTGCTCTGGAGTTTCTTCAATGTTTATAGTTGCCAGGGATTCAATTTCACAATGGGAACAGCATGACAGGACCTGAAAACCCACCTTTACCCAACCGATAGTACCTAGGATCCTCAATTCTATGCATTTTCACGCCTCAGGGATATACTACACCAAGTGCCGTAGAAGGTCTGGCGAAAAAAAGGCTCCACGTGACCACGTGATTTCGCGCCTCTGACTTTAGCATCACCATTATTCTTGGCAGACGATTAATGGAGTTGCAAACTTGGCATCCATCTCAACTCCATCAACCTTCACAACCCTTGGATAAACATCTACCACCACCCTCATTAGCATGGGATACACCATAAGTGAAATACTTTCTGAGAAGCGTCCCACACTTCAGCGGTTTTGTTATTCGTATTCCTCGGCTCACAAACAAATACCAGTAAACAAACACAACAATATCACCCCAGCAACTATTGGCACCTCTGAACACTATTTGCATATTTCTCAATGAATATTTCTACAGTTATTAAGGAGGCGATTATGACAAGACTTGGGGATGAGGAGGGTCTACGGCGCGCCCCAGTCCGTCCAGAAGACTATATTACGATTGATCCAGATGGGGATTTGGAGATTAGTGCCCTGACGAATAATGGAACTGCTTCAAAGATATTCCTCGTCTCCTCAGCAAACGTGCGGCTCGCGGTCCCAAAATGGAAAGCTCTTCTTGACGCAGCGAAATCTCCAGTTGCGGGCAATAAGTACCAATTGGATCTGGAAGAAGACGACATCGGCACACTCCGCATAATATTATCTTTGGCGCATTATCAATATTGGAAAGTCCCCGACCGGCTGAACTTCGAAGAACTCGTCAAGGTAATGCGATTCTGTCAACGCCATGAAACCACGCGGTTCTTGATCCCCTGGCTGCAAAGTTCCCTCTCCCTATGGCTGCCGAAGCTGTTGAAACCGGGCTATGAGCTATGGCTTCTTGTTGCTTATCAGCTACGGTATTGGGACACGCTCGAATTGATTGTTGCTGAGATAGCGGTGACTATGTATCAGGATGATGAAGAGGATTGGGTGGTGCCGAGAGGGACTAACCTCAGTAAATCAGACCTACCGAAGTGCATTATGGGTAAGTCAACCTTCTATCCATCAACAGTGCCACTCGATATTCTTAACACAGATCGTATTCAGATAATCTCCTCCGACTCCGCACCTCCACCATCCAAGCCATCCTAACCGAATGTCACGACTGCATCGAAGACCTCTCCTCCGGCTCTCCCAAAATCTACCCCTGCCGCGCTCCCCACGACCGCGAAAGGTGCGCCTGCATATCGCTCGGATCTCTCTTGCGCTCCTTCAAAGACCTCGGTATCTGGCCCCAGCGCCCAGGCGCCCAGGATATCAAAATGAGCGCTCGAGAATTCCAACTCCATGTCATGAACATCGACATCCTGACAGCCCCCGGTCACGAAGACATAAACGATTACAGCGACGGTATGGGCCTGGTGTGTCCTGTGCGGGAGTACTTCCGAAATTACGTCTGTCTCGCTGGGACGAGGGTCGAGGTGTTCATTGCGCCGCCGCCGGCAGAATTGATGCCAGTTGGTGGGTTCCAGATTCCGTGGCAGTATTCCCTGAGACATGCTCCGGCAGTGTGGTCGCATCATTCGACCAATCTTTGGGGCTTCCGTGAAAGAGATGTTAGGACCGAGGGTGTGGATTCAGAGAGTGAGGATGATGAGGATTATGTGCCGGGAAAGATGAGGGCGGAACCGTTGGAGGAGTATGTGGAGTACGTGGATGAGGATGTTGAGGAGGACGAGCAGACGGTGGTTGGGGAGGATGAGGATCAATTGATGGTCGATGCGGAGGCGGAAGAAGAGGGAGAGACGGCGGTTATGGGGGAGGAGGTGGTGTACACAACTAAACTTATAGATGTTTCTTCGCGGACAGGATCCTCGGATTGTTGATTTTGGATATGCTTGAAGGGTGTATATTATAAAATTAGGTGGTGGTATGCAGGCGGCGTTTCAGGGGTACAAGGATTTCAGTTTTTTACCGGTTTGCTTCTCTTGTATATTTGCCACCTTCACCGTCTTTTGTTAGAGACTTGCACATATAGCTTTCCTGTATGATATGTAAGCGTCTTCTCTAGCTACTAGACCAGCCGGAATGGAGTCATTTAAGAGGAGTTCCGTACTATATAACTTACATAGTGTACAGCTTCATGGCACCCTTCTATAAATATCCTATCCTTATCTTGCCCCTTTTTACCCACACTCGTCTATATTTCCATCTGCTCCATTCTACCTTCCTCATCTCCTGATGCCGAACATTACTACCTTCTTGCCCCCCCCTTCTAATTAGTAGGGTCCCCTCTAAGACCCTCTTCCTAGACGAATGTTTCATTGTCTACCTTTCGAACACCACTTTTCTTCCCCGAGTAAAAATTCGAGACTCTCTAAAGTTTTTCAAAGTAGAACTTCAATGTCTCCCCTTTCAAAGAAAGGTATTAAGTGTTAGCAAAGAAAAGGGAGGGGGGCCAAAATAAGAAAAACGCAGTATGAAAGAGACCCAAAAGCGTAATCAAAGAATTCCTTTTCATGCCTTCTTGAGTAGTTCATGTCTACTTTCTTATACTGTTTCATTATCCCCCCTGGCATATTCATAAGAGGGATAATGGTTAGAGGGATGAAAGCGTTGGAGGAGGAGCTGGTGGTGGTGGTGGTGGTGGTGGTGATGGATTCCCACTTGTCCTTTGGGCATCTCGGAAGTAACGGCCCATAACTGTTTTGAGTGTTGACAGGAAGGCTTGAGAAAATCCATAGAGCTGAGTACATGGGCCGGGATAGAATGGGAAATAGAAGAAGTAGTTTTATTTTCTGATAGAGGCGGATACAAATAGCGCTGCCAGCAGAAAGAACCAGAAAAAATAGTAAAGTTCGGTGCGCGGTGAAAGAATAATTATTTCCGCGCAACTCGTGTAAGCACAGCTTGGTCGGGTGCAGGATTTAGTGGCCGCGCGCGGCATTCGAGTGGAAGGCTTTCGGAAACTAGATTGAAGATTGACGAAGCGACATGATATTAAGAATGTATAAGGCAACATTTATGCTTCCTCATTCGCTTAACTCTGCGCATTGCTAGAACCATTATGGTCTATCATAAATCTTACATAGCCAACATATTATATGCAAGCCCTTGAGCCGCAAATTCGAAGCGGAACCTGGAGCAGCAAGAGGAGCGAAGATGTGACAATGATCTTTACAAGTGTCGAAAAGGCTGTAAATTTATCGATATCATCGTCA
The DNA here is from genome assembly GCA_010093945.1 of Delitschia confertaspora ATCC 74209. Taxonomy (NCBI): domain Eukaryota; kingdom Fungi; phylum Ascomycota; class Dothideomycetes; order Pleosporales; family Delitschiaceae; genus Delitschia; species Delitschia confertaspora. The sequence goes on from ML993900.1 coordinate 22,770, forward strand.
CCGTACGGGAATTGGATGCATTCGAGCCCGGCTCTCGGCTGAGATCAGAAAGGGTCGACATGACTGAAAGATAAGGTATAAATGTTATTTAAGAGAGAAAAAGAGAAATAAGCATACAAATCCCAGGATACAACAATTTGGGAGTATCGTAAGCAAAGATTGTCATAGACTCAGTCAAGAAAATGTCTTCCACGGTAGGAATAACAGAAAGAAAGAGCATGAAGAACTCTTACCCATGAGCCCACGCTTGGTATCCCCCCCTTATAAAGTCTTCTTCTAACCCCCTGTTTGACTTTACTACTTCTTCTTCGCAGTCTCATCTTGTTTCCTCCAGAGCATCAACCGACCAAAATTCCAGTTTGCGGCGTCATCCAGCGTAAGCTCCATCAACTGCGTCGCCGCAACAGTGATTAAAATAACCGGCACAGAACTAACCCAATAAACCCAAAACCATTTCGCACCAGGCTTAAAGTTGTCGGACATGCTGAACAAACTCGACGTGTATGCTAGAGGGAGAAAAAGCAGTGCGAGAAGGTTGAGTCGTTTAACACGCTTCGCTTCTTCAAGATTTTGTCGGTTTCCGGCGATACTGGCGAGTCCAGTCATAGCTTGCATAAGGACATCTACGCGGCGCTTCAGGATCTTCAGACGGTAATAGATATAATGAAAATCCTTTTCACAGTTCTTCCAATCCGGGGGGTCATCAGACTTGGGGTCAATGAGAGGGTACCCCAGTGTGACCAGTGTGTCTTCGACGTCGTCGCTGTAGTTTCCGCAGCGGCGGCTTATGGTTTGGAGGCTACGCCATTGTTCTGCTTCTTCTTTCCAGCCGGTGGTCTGCAGACGAAGTTCGAGGGAGGGCAGCATTGCTTTGATATAGTCAACAAGTTGGAGGTAGTATGCGGCAACGATTTTTTTGGCGAAGATCGAGGCGGCACTCGGCTTTACCCAAGCGTCCTCCGGAATGCGGTCAGAGTGATGCTTAAAGTGGTAGCAGAGATCAGTTAGCATAGAGGACCTCCTCTTGATGCTGTCCTCTAAGTAGTGGGGATCCTGCCGCTTATTTTGGTAATAAAAGCGGTCAGAAGCAGGGAGGAAGTCAACGTAACCGTCCTGGTAAGGTTGGTTACCAGGGTTAGGCGTCTTCTTCCCATTAGCCCAGACATCCGTCAGTGGCGGATCACAAAGAATAACCACTGCAATTGATGTCAATTGGGTTCGGTAATTACCTTGGGTCACATACCGTCCCAGCCGCCTTGCTCTATTTCTCGAGACCAGAACGAAATCTTTCGTCTGAGGATTCCCGTGGTTGAATTTTCTCGAATCGACGTTAAACCAACATGCCGACCAGTTCGGTAGCAATAGTAGGGCTTGTTCTCAAGGGCCGTCGCAAATTGCCGGAGTTCACAAAACTGCAGATGGAAGGTCTTTTCTGGTTCTAAGAGAGAAGGTTGCGGCAATGCATCGCTGGTGGGCGTAAAGTCGTTACTCCATACGCAAGTACGTTCCTGTCGTAGCCAGAAGGTCGGATCCATCCAGAAGTGGGAGCCCATGACCGATATGTAGTCCTGCGCCAACCCTTCCACGATGTATATTCTTCTCCGGTCTCCGCAATGCGTGAGGAGTTGATCTTTCAGGTGTGTAGCGTCATTGAACGTGGTTTGCTTAAACTTCGGGGTGCCCGATGAATCCGCCTCGAGCATAACAACGGTAGCATTTCCAGGCTTCAATGGGTGATTCTTATTCTTAGGGTCGGGTCTTTTTAGTCCCGGGTTCGATCCAGTCAAAACCTCGATATATTCCTGGTATTCACCTGGATCGAGTAATCAGCGATGGATTAAATCGTTTGCCAACCTTGCTGTGAAATTTCAACCTTTTTCACACAGCCAAGTGCCATCACTACCGTCGGGTTCTCCCTTCCACCTCCCTTCTCCAACAGTGACAGCGCCCATCTTCGATGTTTTGATCAAGACCAGGAAAAAGGAAAGGCCAACCACTGCTTCCCCCCTGTTGTCAGGGTGGACTAAAATAAAATGGCTTCAAATCTTTAGCAAGACAATAAGATGATAAAACACGTTCTGTTCGCAGGAGTTGGTAAAATTAAAGCTTAATCAGGAACTAAAATTGCTTGACTGGACGAGAAAGACATATTCAAAACAGATGCGCGAGAGGAGGGGGAAATAGATTTTCTCCGACCCAAATACGAGTTGGGCGGCTCTGCGCGAGGCTGGATTGGGGGCCGTAACGCCACGTCAGCCGGGGTTCCAGATCGGTATAGTCTTGCAGTATATTCGGCGAGGCTTGCTCTATTGCTGCTCTAATACTCATCTCCCTTGGATGAGAGGAGGTGGCTTTCTGGAATGCCAAACTATCCGATAGCATGAAAAGATGCGAGAGAGATCAGAGCTGCAATGGCTTCTTCAGTGTCCGCTTGAGATTAGATTCACAAATGATCCCAATATAGAACGAGAGCTGTGTATCAAGCAAATGATACTTGGTACAGTATGGAGTATTCTATAAGGATTGTGGTTAGTTGAGCTGGTGGTGGAAATCATCGTTGAGGGAAGAATCACAAACGCCATCAATGGAAGTCTCGAGGTCCGTGAACTGCCATGCCAATTCCATGCCAATCCATCTCCCTCTTTTCCTACTACAAATCGAAAGCCTGACAGTTACATGCACTGCTCTCGTACCCTTTATTCCGTCAACGCCTTATCCTTCAGTGTTGATATAGCATTTGACCAACGATCGCAGAAACGGAAGTCCATTAGTCTACCCCAATTGCGTCTAGGAACTTGAGATAGCATTAACTCTCTAGTCAATCTCAATCTGAGTCTTTTTTCCTGCGCTCTTTTCCAGAGTTCCTGGGGGATTCTTTATCGATGAATAAGTGAGATTCTTGGGTTTGATGACGAGCAGAAGATGGGTTTTGGAGTTTCGATATCCTTGTGAAGATTTTCCTCGTAACGTGGTACTTCGGCGCATATCAATAAGCGGTTGTGGAGGCAGGACTTTCGGCGGAGGATGGATGGAACAGGTGAATGAGCATTACGGTATGACATTTGAGAAGCATTTCGTGTTATCTTCCTATAGGTAGAGTACTCATCTAATGGTCAATGTAGTCACAATATGGGAGGGATAAAATACACGCAAGGCTTGCCATATGCTCCAGGCCAGAGTATGCCATCACATTTGCGGCTCTCCTTACCCAGGACGAGCATTTTCAAGAGATGCAACAAAGAAAAGATTGCCTATATTTTCTAGTTGGTAAGACGGCTAGAATAGTCAGCTGAAGCTTCTTGGCCAAATGCATCCGAATCTCTATCTACTTACCGTGAGATAAAGTGACTAGAGTAATCACCACCACACATGGCTTAGACCGCTGTAACGTGACCATCTTCGTGGCTGTCTATACTTTCGTATTCGAAAACGCACATATCACTATTGCGAGAAGTTCTACAACGACAACCCGCATCCCAGCTCGCAGTAACGTTCATCTTTTGCTTCCTAGACTCCATGCACTATGCCGTAAAGTTGCTCTGAATCTGTCTCCTGAGAGAGACGTCATAATTCTACCATACTTCCCACGCCTCTTAGTGATCATGTACAGTCTCAATGCCCCTACCTCCGCCAACTCCCGTACCCCGACCTTAGCCCCCAACCGATCTTTGCTATCCTCCTGTACCAGCCCATGCTGCTCGTAGTCAAGATTCTTTCTGGACTCATGGTCTTCGAATCTTGAGAGAGTTTAACGGGTTCCAGTCTGGCTTGCATATTCTGGAATGTTGTTCTGGCGTGTCGGAACATTCGCGAAGTCTTTGGTAGCGGTGCGGTCCTTTGGGGCGTATATACAGGGCGAAATTTGGCCAGGTAGGCGGTGTAAGGACAGGTGGAAGATTTTGAATGCAACGTACGGCACAGGATGGTGATGTGAATAGGATTTTATGGTATTAGAGTCGTTGGTTTGTGCAAAAATCAGGGGTTTGGGAAGGAGAATGCAAGCTGACCTTTTAATACAATAAATGGGGCCATTTCGCAAGCAGAGTTTGATGCTTCAGAGTGTAACTATGCAATAAACAATTAGATGAAAAGGACCCTTTCAATGGTTCGAATATTCAGAATCCGATGCACAGCTAATATGGTATTTGACGAAAGATAGGTCTAAGCGGAAAGCAAAAAAAGATTTAAGAAGGTTCCACAACGACAACAATAGATCTAGAGGCTCACATCTTTAAATCTAGAATCCTCCTGAATACGAGCTGGTAAGTTAGGACGAAGGTTTTATCTCTGTCAAATGACTTGACGTGGTGGACTTGGTCAAACGGGGATCGCAGTTGGGCACTGAGTGTCCAGATATTGTCATAAGCGCGACCTCAAGGACTGAACTAAGTCTCTAGTGGGTTCTTTGGCTTTCATGGCTCACCTATAATCAATTCCCCCCTATTACCAGACTTCTAACTCGCCCTCGGTTCTAGCTGTCACTTTCATATTATTGCGTAAGTTCTTCTTTCTTGCTTTCCAGAAACGGTAGCAGGAAGAAAGAAAAGGAATAGAGGATTGCTTACAAATTTGCGGCCCTCACACTTTGAACGCCAGACATATTTTAAGGATAGCTGGCGGGTTGAGGCGAATAATCTATCACAGCCGAACGCCTTGAAATACCGGATTTGCTGAATAGGAATTGAATTCGGGCTCCGAGTATCTATACTATATAGGTTTTATATGAACATGTTGCAAGACGATGTATATAATCTCTTATCTTAACCCTAATTACTGATATCCTAATGCTCATCTACTTCTTTAGATCCTTAGTTTCCCTAGACACCCTTCTTCCCCTTTAACGCATTGCACTCGAACGTCTCAAAGTCGCAGACTTGCTAAATGGGAGCACTATTGAGTTCCGAGTATCTACATGTTGTTATGAGCGCGACTTTTCGAAATCAAGTTCGGTCTAAATCGCGCATCAGAAGACAACGTACCTGATCTCTCCTCAATCCCCATTGCTGATCTCCTGGTTCTCTCTCTGCTCCTCTGGGTTTTTAATATCCTTCCTGAGGCTGCCTTTTTCTCCTTTTAGCAGCTCAGTAAACAACTGCCTTAGCCGCTCAACAGCCCCCTCATTGACCTGATAATGAACCACTAGCCGCCCTCCCATCAACTTCACCCCATAAACCACCCCCAAGTCAACTATCCTCTCCAGCCCAATCCCATGCGCCTCAATATCAAGCCACACCATATTTGTATCAACCGGGTACTTGATCCTACCCCCCAAATCCGTCCATATCTTCGCAATCTTCCTTGCGGTTTCGTGGCTCTGCGTGAGCTTCCCACCAAGAAACGTTTCTTCGACGGCGACGCGCGCGGGTGCGGCGACAACGCCCGCTTGGCGGAGTCCGCCACCGATGGATTTGCGTATCCAGCGCGAGCGTTTGATAAATGCGGAGTTGCCGACGATGACACTGCCGATGGGTGCACCGAGGCCTTTGCTAAAGCACAAACTTACGCTATCAAACTCCTTACAAAACTCTTTCAGCGTACCCGCGCCCGCGGCAACGGCATTCCATAACCTCGCGCCGTCGAGGTGCATAATAATACCATTTTCGCGTGCCCATGCAGAGATTCTCCTGACTTCCGAAAGCGGCATTATAGCGCCACTAAGCGTATTCTCAAGCTCGATGACGCGCGTAGGACAAGCGTGCACATCATCGGACAAAACCGCATACTTCTTCACATCCTCCAACGTAAGATACGTGCCATTGCTCGCATCAACCGGCTGTACCATCGCCTGACTCAGCGTCGCTACACCCCCAGCTTCATACTGTATAATATGGCCTCTCTTATCACACAAAATTGCATGGGGTGGCGCGGACAGATGGGCGCGCAGCGCAACCTGGTTCCCCATTGTACCGGAGAGCACGAAGAGCGCATCTTCATGACCCGTAAGGTCTGCCATGAAGCGTTCGAGGTCGTTGGTCGTGTTGTCTTCACGGAAGACGTCATCGAAGAGACTGCAGGAGGCGATGGCTTGCAGCATCGAAGCGGAGGGCGTGGTCACGACGTCGCTTCGGAAGTCGAAGGAGGCGGGGTTGGTGGCGGAACCCCAGGCATTGCCATCAACGAATTTGGGGGAGGACATTGTCTTTGTTTTGTTACTGGAGGTATAGGCTGCGAATTCGGACGATTGGGAGGAGATGGTTGACGCGTATCGAGAGAGGGTCAGTCGTAGTGATGTACCCCGCAAGTGCTTCGGAAGAGGAATTGCTGGGATATATGAGCACAATTGGACAAGGTATGAGGTTGGATATATACCTGAGGAGCGAGGGATTACTTTGAGAATGTTTGGAGGCATAGAGACCCTTTATGCGCCCTTTTCTGGTAGAGTACAAAAAACCTTTGAAGGGCGGCGGTCCGCGGAATCGGATAAAGAAGGTTAGGTAAGGCAAGATCCAATGTGCGTATTGGTTGCTAATAAAATAAGGTACGGGACGCTTTATCTAAAGGGGACGGGTAGGTGGGGTATCTCACGTGCAAGACATTCATCTTTATACCCTCTTTATAAGAAACATGGCATATCTTCTACAAATTATTGTATTCATATTTGAATGAAAGTAGATATGGTATACCCGTAACAATAATATCAATACTAATAGCAGAGGGTGGCTCCTTTCTTGAGCTAGAGAACTCCTTCTTTCCTCAACGCCCTCATAATGCTTCGCACCAGAGTAATTATCCATAGGTCAAAAAAAAGTTTAAGACTATATAGAATATATTATCCGCTAAATCTCTCAAACTCCGGTGCAGGAGCAAAAGCAAAAAGAATCGACGTGGGCCAGATTCGAACTGACGCTCCCGAAGGAACAAGATTTCTAGTCTTGCGCGATAACCACTCCGCCACCACGCCGAGGCAATCTTCGACCAGTTATTGGTCATTGATAAAAAGTTGCGCTTTGTTAAATATTTTAAAAGTAAATAAAACCCTCCCCACTATGGAAGCGAAATGTGGGTCACAACGCATCAGGAATATATGGTGAACAACAAAACGATTAGCATACTAGAAATATATTATATAAGTAGGCAAGGAACCAAAGGTAGAGTCGCTGAAACCGTTTAAAAAGTATGAATTTTTGGGAACTGAGTGAGGTACAGGCATGTTTTGATGTGATGACCATATTTTGGAATTTGCAGGTCGAATGTATACTAAACTATCTATTAACTATATGAAATCTTGAAATATATCATTAGTAACCCTCCCAGATACCAGCTCCAGCGAATGCCTTTCCAGAACACCCTTCCCTATCCTATCACTGATCCTTCATAAACCCTCCAAAATACTCATCCAACCACCTCACACTCTCAACTCCCTCACGTCTACCCCCTTCCCCCCACCTTCTCCCAGCCCCGAGATATCCATCCGGCCTCACCACCAAAACAACCACTTCGTTCATTCCCAATCCACCGAACCACTTATCCATAACCCCCCTCTTCCTCGTATCCCGCTCTGGACAATCGTCTAAATAAAACGTCCACCTACTATCCCTCAACAACCCCGGTAAATCGCTGATCTCGACATTCGAACGATCCATGGATGTCACTAATGCATACGTGAATAACCCAGACACCGGTGTATACCGCTCAGGACAAACAAACTCATCATGTGGCGCCGCAAGCGGGGGCTGCACTGCATAACTGGCGTTTCCCGCGCTCGTCAACCGGCCCACAAAACTCGACATAGACTGTTGCATGGTGCAGGTGTAGTCGAGGAAGGGCTTGGAAGCGTGGATGTCGTGCGTGAAGAAGTAGATGCGGAACTGACCGAGGGCGGGGATGTCGGTTTGAATATCCACGGGATTCACGTCGATAAATCGCGTAACCTTAGCAGGAGGTAATAGGTGTCCTGGTTTGAGATTTCCAAGATCATCTGGGGATTTCGACGGCACATTGAGGATATTATAATTATACTCGACGCCATAACCAGAGATGAAGGCGATGTTTTTGGCGAAGTTGGCTGCCAGTGCTTCCGGACCGGCGGAAAGGGCGTCGTTATGCTCGTAATCAAAATTTATGAGGTCCTCGGCGATTTTCTTGCGCTCCAGTTCGTAGGTTTCCAGGAGGGAAGATTTGGCGAGGTCGCGGATGGCGAAGTTGAGTTTCCAGGCGAGGTTCCAGGAGTCGTGCATCGAGGTGTTCATGCCTTGAGCAGCTTTTGGAGAGTGCGTGTGGCTTGCCTGGGATGGATTAGTGTACCAATTGGTAAGTGTACGGGATGGTACGTACGTCTCCAGCAATAAAGACCTTGTGGTCCTCGTCAGTAAATTGCGTAGCAACTCTTTGCCCAATCTTATAGCGGCCAAACCATTCTATATACGTCAGACTTGTCAATTAGATTGACTGGAATCCATTACTCACCAATACTCCTCCAAGTAATAGGATACGGCGCCATAATCTCCTTCGCACGCTTCATCACGAATTCCTGCGTAATTTCCTCCCTTATGGTAGTCTCGTTTGAATCCGGTTTCATCTCGATGTATAGTCGTGTTATGTTTCTTTCTCGGGGCAGAATTAATACTGACCCATGCTCTTCTGAGCTGATGACCACTTTGCTCCAGATGTCCGGGAATTCCGTGTCGACTACGCCATCTAACACACCCCATACGGCATCTCTTGAGACCCCGACCGGCCTGGAATCTGGAAGACATTTCCGCACTTGAGAATGTGCCCCGTCGCAGCCTACCAAATATCTCGTACCTAGCGTTTTTGGCACCTGATCCACGTTCGATTGCGCAAGGATTTGCAAGGGTCGGACTTTTTTTGGTGTATATTTATAATCGACGAATGCGGTGTTCCTCTGCACTTCCACTCCTCGCTCTTTCAGGTCGTTTACAAATACGGACTCTACCATTCCTTGGTGGACGAGGAGCATATACGGATCTAGGAGGTCTACAAGGGGAGGATAGTATGTTTCTCGGGCGGTGCGATGAAGTTTTTGCGTTGAAGTCGATTTCTAGGAAGCGGGTCAACCAAATGTCGCATAGATAATATGGGAACAAGCTTCCTACCCAAAAGGCGATGTCGTATATCCTGACACCCTTCCGTAATAGTGGTTCCGCCAACCTCATCTGCCTCAACGTCTCGATGGTCTTCGGCTGGACTCCATCTGCTCTACCTGTCTGCGTCCTCTCGGCCCGATTGTCGATTATGTGTGTCTTGATCCCAAACCGGACAAGGTTGTCACTTCAACGGTAAGTTAGTCATTCAATTAATACGTTCAATTGCAACCATACGCCAGCAACAACCCCGCGGGTCCAGCCCCTACAACAACCACATCACTGAGCTCTTGACGGTAATCATCACGACTTGAAGTGGTAGAACGGACTGATGTGACTTCGATGCTATCCGATCGTACGGATCCTACCGTTAGGGCTGACGGAGCGTTTTCCGATCTCGGTGGCGTGGGCGGTGTTGGCGGTTTGTGTGGATCATAAGATCTTTGTTGAGAAGAGCTAGAGGTTGACTTTTTTTTCGAATCCCAAAAGAAGGAAGGCATGATTAAAATCTAATAAGAGAAGAAGAGAAAGAGGAGAATAGGCGTGTAAAGGAACAGTTGTGGTTCGAGAAGATCATCCATATTGCTGCAGACGATTCAAAACTTCATTTTTCACCCCGAAATTTTCCCTGGAAACGCAAAATTGACTTCAATTAGTTATCAAGAGTGGGCTGATAAAGCCAGGATCAAGGCAGGTCGTATTTGCGACTGGTCACAGCATTCTGCGGGGGTGGAGAAAGAATTTGGAGAGATGGAGTTCGCTCGGTGAAGGTCGGCATCCACAACCACGTGCGTAGAATTCTCCGAGACATTCATTGTCTGTGCGTAAGGGACGGAACCACCCACGCGGGCCTCTTGTTTCTATCCCGTCGTCCCTTGTCCCGGCACCATCGTCACGTCACATGTCGACACGCTTCGTATCCCTGTTTCTAACTTCGTCATAGCGTTTGCATTCGAAACATCAGTTTTCTCTTTAACGGCGACGGACTGCTAGGTTTCTCATAGTCTTTGCGAGCAAAAGCCTCTTCCTGTATTTCGATCGCTTCAGGCTTAGGTTGTTCTTTCGAAAAAAGAAAAAAAAATCCTATTGACATCTATGTTCACATATCGTTTCGATATAGGTGTCAATATGGTTGATACATACTACCTTATCTTAAACCTTGACTCCTTCTCTTTCTTTCTTTTTTAATATTTCTCCAGGTGCCGCAGGCATCATCGCGCCTGCTGGTGGCTTATTCTTACTCTTAAAATCGTCACATATCTGTTCCATCGTCACCCATTCGACGCCTTCATGCTTGTTGATATGTTCGATGATCCTATTGGTCGTCAAGCTATTAGCTTCTCCTTCATTTCTTTTCACCTTGTTGCAAATAGATAAGGAACAGGGAAAAACAGAAAGAAAATGCATCCCACCTCTCATGCATTAGCACCACATGCGGCCTCCCGCTCACATCCGGATGAATCGTCATCGGGAAGATAAATTCATCGTATTCCCGGTAGAAGTAATCGAAATGATCCATCCATATCTGCTCGACATCCCTCGGATTCACAAACCCATGGCTATTGATCATCTTTTTGATAAACATCATAGGAGGTAGGTCGTCAAGGTACCAGTTGGCAGGTATTTCAACGACTCCCGTCTCCTGTCCTTTCATCAGTGGCTTCATCCATGATTGGGCCTCTTTCGTGTAGTCAATCTTGGTCCACGTATCCCCGGTCCTCAACCAGTACGGCTTGTGGTCTTCGTGCGACATGCTGTGATCGTATTCAATGCCGTAACTGAGCAGCAGTTCACACCCCTCCTTACTCGTCTCCCACCAGGGCGCGACACTCCCCCTTGGTGGTTTGCCGCAGAAATCAGTGAGAAGACGGTACGTGTGATCCAGGACATCTCGCTGCTGTGCAAGCGTCATGTCATTGGGATTCTCATGGGAATAGCCGTGCAGTCCAATTTCGTGACCTGAGTCCCGAATCATGCCACATTCCTCCGGAAACGTTTCTAAGGAGTGACCTGGAATGAACCAGGTGGCTTTGATATTGTATTTGTCGAAGAGCTTGAGGAGACGGCGGGTTCCTTCTGTGCCAGCCCAAAGACCTGTGGAGTGTGTCAGTGGTGATTTCTTTATGTTGGCAAAGGGGTAAGCTAGAATTTACCTCTACTAATATCATTGCTTGAATCTTCTCCACCGTAGGAGCCTAACCAGCCGGCGACAGCATCAATGTCCACCCCGTAGCTTACGAGCACCCTCTTTTTGCCCATTCTTTCACTAATGCTTGAATAATATTTAACTGGCGGGTTTTAATCACTTGAAAGGTTACCTACCGAAGTTGAAATTCGACTTAGGATCAAGATGAATCCGTATTTTCTATATCAGAATCGCAGTAACCCCGCTGTGGAAAAAAGAGTGCGGATTGTTAATTGAAGGGTTGATAAGAGAACCTCGGGAATAAACATGACGTATGTAAATGCCCCTCCCAATGAACGTAGATCGGAGTTTCCAGAAGTGGAAGGTCCGGGTTATCGTCAGTTTTGATTTTGTATTTTTTGAAGTACGATCGAATCAATCACACTGGCTTCAAAACGTTGTGACCCACAGTCAGCAATCAGAGACAATCCCAGAATCCACTGTACCTGTCAGAACTCTATTAACCGGGTGCCCTTGTTACTGACATGCATCCCAAACGAGTTACGCGACATCAATAAATAACAATATAATAATAATTCAATTTAACATGCTACCTAGTTTTCCAATGGAAGTCTATGAACACGTAATATCAGTACTTAGAACAAAGTAAACCGGACTCTAGATGAATGTCCCTCTAGAGTCCAAGATGTTTGCCTTTTCCTCATCCTAAACCATTGTAATATAGCTATGGTAAGTTGTCCACCAGCTAATAGTTGCACGACACCAATAACGCTCAAGCTGAGAGTTATTGGACATATGGTATTCCGACCATGATAAGTGAAAACAGGGCTGATAACACGATGCAGAAGGCGTGTAAAGATATATTTTGCGGTCTGATAAGGACCCCACTGACGAGATATTTACATTGAATTTAAGTTAATTCAGGACAGTCTTCACATCTGTTTACATGTCCTGACCGGTGTGTTCTTAGCATCGCCTGGGCCCAGGAGCAATTGTTCAAAGCTTCCCTCTGCGTGCCTCGACCGCAGTTCTTAATGCTGAAATTACCTCAGCGGGATCTTTCGCACCGAAGACAGCGCTACCTGCCACAATAACGTTGGCGCCAGCATCTGCGGCTTGGTCGATGGTCTTTCCAGATAGTCCACCGTCGACTTCGATGTGCATCTCGGGATATCGTTTACGTAGAGCGGAGACTTTAGGCAGCTCTGAGGCCATAAATGATTGGCCACCGAAACCAGGTTCCACTGTCATGACGAGAACCATCTATACAGCGGTTAGCCGATATCAGGTTCACGCTTTGGTGGCACAAGTTATTTTGACTAGGCCTTGGATGGGAATGAAAGGGGCTAGGGGAAGGCTGTGCTCGTTCAGAAGTGCAGTGCAGCAGCACCGACAAGCTGATAATAAGGTTCGATACCATGTACCTCGGAAAGTATTCTGTTCGGCCGTGAGGGGTTATGCGGTGCAAGCTTTCAATGTTTGCCTTAAGCGCCGCCACATCAACGCGCCCATGTATACTAACCGCCCCTTACAGCCTTCTTAAAGCAGGCCCCCTTTCTGGACCCATTCATGCCTAGGTAGTCATAGAATCATGTTGTGCTTCCTTCCCGGACTTTATATGTATGGGTTGATGGGGAAAGGGAAAAGTTGTCCACTCACGTCAGGTCTTTCTGTCTCAACGGGGTTATCAAGGATCTCCCACAACACATCAACTGGTGTTTTGGGTTTTATTGCGATACCAGCTTGCATCCCCAGCTCGTGTATAAACCTAATCAAGTCTTTCGGGGATGTCTTTCCACTAGAGCTGCCCGAGGGGGTGTCGGCGTCCGTGGAGTTGATCGCGGCTTCATAATGGAAGCAGTATAGATCACATCCGGCTTTCTGAAAGTCTCGAACCCAGCGTTTTGGCTATTAAAGGTCATGTTAGCCTTATCTGTCTTGTTAGAAAAACTGGGGTGTATCAAGCGGGAATTATATTGAGAGAAGTACGATAGTCATCAAGGACGGCGGCAAGGCACGGGGAACCGCGTGGAGGACGGGATATGTTACTGTACCTCTGCAATCATCATGTGACAGTCAAATGTCCCCTTCCCGTAGGCAGAGGCGGGACGCTCGACATGTGGACGGATTTTGGTAACAACGGGAGCACCGAACGTCATATTGGGGACAAAGTGACCGTCCATAATATCGACCTGGAATTGTCAGCGGAATTGAACAAATGAGGATGTGAGACTACTATACATGAAGCCAATCAGCTCCCTGTGATATAGTGTCCGAACATGCTTTCCCGAGCTCAGCGAAGTCTGCGGACAGAATAGAGGGAGCAATGATGGCTGGAGGGGCCATAGTGGGGGATGAGAACGACAAGGGCAGTGACTGGATGATTGACAGTGGCGACGGCAGTGATAAACAAGCTTAATTGACGTCAGGAAAAGTTAATCGATGTGACGAGAATGCGTGGAGATTGCAGTGTGATTGTGGTGCGAATGTGAAGAGGGTGGTGTTGAAGGCTCACGTCGTGGTGAGGTTTGGCGCTGAAGCTTGACGCGGGGCAGCCCCCCCTCCACCTTGGCGTCATGGCATCACTCTTCAACTTCATGCAAACACTGTTCATTGTTTCATCACCAAAACAATGTTTTCTTGCATGGAGAAGGTAAATATCTCTGATAGTATCCTTCTTGTCCTACTCCCTTGAATATACTATTAGAACAGGGCACTGACGTCTCTCTAGCCACTGTTCAATCCAGAGATATACACCGACCATCCGCTCGCCGTACCTTAGCATGAACGAGGCATCGCAACGAGACGGACATGCATCGATACACTCGGTTAGAGGCTCACATATTCTTATTCCATCTATCTTATCGCCCGTCCATAACGAGACGTGAACAAGGTTATTCATGAGTGGTTGTGAGATGGCAGTTCCCGCGCATTGATTGGCCAGAGCTGCATATCCGAAGTGCTCAAAATAGCCTCCCAGCGCTTGCATGCCTCCCGCTCCCGCCTCCATCCAATCCTCCATCACTATTTCTCTCCTCTCGCACGTCCTCGGTGCGCCCATCATCCCCAATGAGCGCAGCGCATCGCCTAAGCCATGTATTTTCTTGTGTTTCCTCTCGGTATCTGGTCTCTGAGCCAACCAGAGTGCTGGAAAAGTGGTCGAAAAGTCGTGGCCGCCTTTGAGCCGCCCTCTCACTCTATGGCCTGCATCTGGCTAGCTTTCAAGTGGACAGAACCACTGCCATCGTGTCCTCGCAGGTGCCACCGAAACTAGGCCCCATGGTAGGTCTCCAAAGTCTTCGATATATACTTGGTCACGCTGTGCCCGCGCACGCTTCTCTTGTCCAGTTTCTCAGTATTCCGTTCTTGCTTCCCTCCCGAGTCTCTCCCCCCTCCGTTTTCTTTTTCTCTCTTTTTCTCTTCGTTGAGCGAAGCGTATACATTTTTATTTTATAGCTGTTGATCAGCTTAGGTTTATTGCCTGGATTTAATATACCTCCTTTATTGTGTTCCTGTTAATAGAATTTCCCTCCTCTTCCACCGACCCTGTTACTCGGATTCCAACGTACCCGACTTTTAATAATAGCACGAGTCGAAGCTCACCTCAGATTCAATATGCCAGAGATACTTTCAACTGCATCTTTCGATCCTTCGACCCTTGGCCATCAGAGAATCGTGTCTCCGCTGGATCAGAGGCACACTCTTAATAGCGTCCTCGAGGACGACTCTACCATCCCACGTTACTACTTCACGCCAAGATACTCTCCCACATCGGCCACATCAACATCACATGTACCTGATATGGCCTCACCTGCTTATAGCGAAGACTTCCCAACACCCAGAGCACACATGTTCAACAACATGACAAAGTCACCAGCGGCTGAGTATTTCCCCGCCCAATCGTATACACAGCACAGGGTCGGCCGGGCCGGCAGTGACTTCGATTCATTGTACGACATCACCGACGACGAAGCAGAAGTACCTCTAAAGTGCTCTGCGTCCGTTAAGAAAGTTGCGCGGACAAGCCGAAACCGCTATCCGTCCATCGTCATCCCATCGCCTTCAGCTTGGCCGACAATTGAGAAGCTGAAGAGCGCCATGTCCGCGATACCCCCGACACCCTCGCAGTTACTGACACCATCCACCAAGGCACTGACCTCAATGGCCCAGCGTGGTCTGCAGGTACCTGCAACCAGCGCAACACCATCGCTCGATGGGAGCATGACTTCGGAAGAGATGGAGCATTTGAGCTGTCCCTCAACACCTGAGACAACGAACCGTCGGTCTATGGATATGGATTGGGAAGGTCCGGTACAGCTAGATACACAGGCATTCGAGACTCTCCAGCACCTTGGATCTCTTACTTCCGGCCTGCAAAACGAGCGCCGGGATATGTCCCAGGTCATTGAAGTCTCCGAGGGTGAAATGCAAGAAGTGTCACGGCCTTCTCTGGGCTTGACTATCCCTTCGATGACCCCAAGCCAATCTTCTGGTACCACTCCTGTCTCAGCTCTTTCAATCCCCTCCCCCGGTGGTTTCTTCTCGTCATTGGGTTCTTCAGCACGCCACACATGGAGCATGCCTAAGAGAGTTGACGAGTCAGTGCCCAACACTTCAACTGCTGAGAAGTTTTATCAGCTTCCCTGGAACGCCGACAACCGCCGCAACACAATCGCTGAGCAGACAATTACTCTTGCGGGATCAACACTTGACGGATTCAGCGAAGGGGGCCTTCCTACTGCACGCCCAGCTATGATTACTCGTTTGAGTGGAGCCAGGGAAATCAAGGAACTTGCGCCAATCAAGACTATCTTCCAGTACAACGAGACATACCAAGCCGAGCTCGAGAAGCAGTCGACCGCCAACTTTGAACGTACTGGTGATTGGCTTAAGGAACAAGATGAGCTCCAGGCTGCCCTTCGGGAGATGGAATTGTCACCCACACTTTCCCCATCAGCCCACAGCCGGGGCAACTCAATCGACAAGGCCAAGAAGTCTGTGAGGTTCCAGGAAGAGGCGCAAAAGTCTCCGATGAAGGAAGAGAGCCCGAAGAAGTGCGTGACGTACGTCCAAGGCTGGGAATATCTCCGGAGCCGGAGTCGGGAGAATGACCCATTCATCCACCGTCAGACTCGGGCTGAGGCACTGCATGTGCACCGTCGCTGCATGCCTCAATTCCATCGCAATCAGCTTATCGGAAAGTATGAGCTGACGAACCCAGTGCGACCCGCTCCACCTCGCCCTGTCTCCGAGTTCTACACGGATGACCCGACAGTGTTGAAGGAACGCATCGCTCGCGCTCAAATGGAACGACAAGCGCTTGACCAAATTCTGCCAATCAACTGGGTCCTGCAAGCACTCAAGCAACTTAGCGGCGGTAAGCTGTTGAGCCGTGAAGCGACGAGATGCATTTCAAGGGCACGTTCGCCACGCATCCTCGACGTCGGCGGTGTTGTATGCAGCGACTGGGCCTGGCAAGCGGCGTACGACTACCCATACGCCACAGTGACAACAGTCTACACCGCAGGCAACAATCCCACCTCCAATGTCAAGGGCCCGGATAATCACAAGACAATGGTCGTCCCTAACCTCTGGACGCTCCCATTCCCCAGCGGCCACTTTGATGTCATCTCCGCCCGCACCCTCCACGAGCTCCTCAAGACTGACAAGCCCCTTGGCCGCTCCCTCGACGAATACGACCTCTGCATCAAAGAATGCTTCCGGTGCCTCAAGCCCGGCGGCATCCTTGAGTTCTCGCTCCTCGATGCCGACATCATCCACGCCGGCCGCCAGGCCCAAGCCATGAGCGTCGAGTTTGGGTTCAACCTTAAGACTCGCGGCTACGATGCTGCGCCCACGAAATCATTCCTCCCTCGTCTCTCTAAAGCTGGCTTTAGGGAGGTGCAGCGGGCGTGGATGGTTCTGCCTATGGGCAAGCCTGCGGCAAATTGGAAGGATGTGCTTGCTGTTGGTGTGGAGGGTAAGGAGGAAAAGTGTATTTCTCCGGGTGGAAATGTCGAGGTTAACCAGGTGCTTGAAGGCACGACGAAGGATGCGGCAATGATGACAGGGACTGTGGGCGCGTGGGCGTGGGAGAAGTGGATGTTGAAGTTACAGATGGAGATGGGGAAGGACGAGGATAGGTTGTTGGAGGGGGTTGTGCAGGTGCTGGAGGAAGGTGCTAGGGAAGGGGCTGGGTGGAGGTGGTTGACTGGGTTTGCGAGGAAGTAGGAAGGAAGGGTGATTGGTTGTTGAGCGGTGTGTATATAGAGTTATGCGTTTGGCATCTTGTTTGGCCATGGTTAAGTAGGTCGTGGCATTAGCAAGGTGTTTGGGGCGTGTATTTAGGGAGATATGGGTAATGGCTAGCATTGTTGGTTGGGGGGTTGATATTATTTGGAGCAGTTTCTCAGGTAGCTGAATCAGATTGTATCAATCATATCTCTACTCACATTTATTAAACCCATTGATGCCATCTAGAGTGCACGTAATTCCTTTACCTGGTATTAAGTATATTACTTGGAGGGAGCGAAGGCGGTGAGTCTGAATTCACGTGATCAAGGCTATTCTTCGGACCAACCTGAAGCTTAAGCTCCACCTTGAACTTCCACCTCTCATCGACATCATCTTCAGATCCGAGCTTCAATCCACACCATAAACTTTCCCATAACAACGCAACTCACCAGCCTCCACGATGTTGTTCTTCAGGTACGTGCACAATCTTATTTCTCAATCGGAGTGGAAACTCTGTACATTCTTCCAATATGTGCATCGAACCCCGCTTTACCACTCTCTTTCCTCTGCTTGCACTTTCACTCTGGATGAGAATCCACTTTCTCCTCCTCTATGCTCCTGCCTGTCCCCGCCCCCCCTCCCAAGTTACTTCTCTTAGCTGTAATTCCAAATGTCTCTGCTAACTGTTCCTGTCTGGTATAGTTTCTTCAAAACCCTGGTCGACCACGAAATTACTGTCGAACTCAAGAACGAAATCTGCATCCGTGGCACCCTTAAATCGGTCGACCAGTTCCTTAACATGAAGCTGGATAACGCGGGCGTGGTCGAGGACGTTCGGTGGCCGCATTTGGTGAGTCTACTGTTGCAAAACTTCATTATGGGGGGAGAGGTGCAAGTCGGCAGGATTGTTATGCAGGGGCACTTGGAAAAAGGACGGATGGAAGCGAAGGAGAATATTGAAATCGCCGGGATCTAAAGATAGAAAGAGCTTTGGGGGTGGCTAGGTTAAGGCCAGAGAATCATTGCTAACCAGCCATCCTAGGTATCTACCAAAGACCTATTCATCCGCGGCTCAGTCGTCCGTTACGTACACCTCCCATCATCGGCCGTTGATACCCAACTCTTAGAAGACGCGACGCGACGCGAAGCCGAAGCGGCCAAGAATAAAGCGAAGTAAAGTTGTGCGCACCAAATATGGATACCAGAATTGTGGGAGAGGAAAACGTGGAACGGGGCTGGGGGGAAAAGACACTTGATGATGAAAATATTATTGACAATCAGGCGTGTGTAGGACAGAACGAGAGCCGTAAAGGGATGGCAAATCCACCTGAATTCGGGCGGCAGGGCATATCGGGAAGAGTGGAGTGCTGCTATTGAAAGGACTAAAGCCGGCCAGAAGACAAAGCGCCCGCGATTAGCTCAGTCTTGTTATGACAGGCGTATGTAGATGGACGCCTATACACAGATTGCCTGGTCTCGGACAAGCTGGCTACTCTGGACACTGAGATGGAGGCATTGCCGTACCTCTGTCCTGTATACCCGTCTAAAAGAGATAGGTATAGGCTAAAGCGAATGAATTAATGATATACCCCAACTCGAGATTTGGTGCCTTCGCGCCCAAAGAATTTATCATTCCTAATCACATCTCGATTGAGGAGGGTTAGGAATGGCTGGGTAACTCTACCTCTCTTGGTAGCAACTACGTGAAAAAGTCTGTGGAAGGAATTAGGCCGTTTCTCTATAGTTCCTGCATACTGCCTACGGTGTGTATGGTATCTCCCCTGTTGGCAAACTCAGATTCAGGATTGTGTTGTTTAGAGTTTAGGCTGGCCTTACTATGCCTTATTAGTGTTAAGCTTCCATGGCCTCGTTTATATTTTGTGAATTCGAGCCTAATATCCAGGCTCCCATTCGGTTCTAGAAGGGTGCTTCGTGAAGACCTTAGTCCTTGGGTTTTTTAGGGTTTGTGGGAGGGGAGAGGTGGTGGGGGTCTTTGGATTGGCTGAGGGAGTTAAGGGGGCTGGAGTTCGATTAGACAAGGGATTTGATGGGGGTTAGATAGTGGACTTGATGTGGGTCCTGGTGTGGAATAGGCTGTAAGATTTGATGTGGGATTTGGTCGGAATTGGTTCTGGGACCTGGTATAGTGCCTGGTATGGTACATGGTGTGGTGCATGAAAGGGGTCCTGTTGCGGAACCTGCTATGGAATCAGCTGTGGGCTCTGGTACTGAAACTAGTGTGGAATTTGGGGTGGGATTTGCTGTTGGATGTGGTGGCCGATCTGGTGTGAGAATTGGTATGCGACTTGGTGTGGGATGTAGTCTGAGATTAGGCACTGGGTTTGATATAGAGTCTGGTGTTGGGCGGGATCTGGTAGGGAAATTTGTTATGGGTTTTGATATGTATTTTGCCCCGGAATACACTCCAGGATACGCTGGGGGGATAAGCTCCGGGAAACGGCTCTGGAATTCGCTGTGGGATCGGCTCTAGAAACTGACCTCTCTGCATTGTGTTTTGGGTTGGTTAGTTCTGCAATGTAGAGTCTGCTGGACTCTCTTCTCCCACTTCAGAGTTCGTTTCGCTTTTTGCTCGCCGCTCAGATTTACGATTAGCACTGTCTTTCTCCCATACTCGGGCTCGAGGCCCCTTCCCGGGCCGTTCATCAAGCCCATACTTCTTACCAACACCGTCACATCTGAGACAAGAATTTTCTTTAACCTTCACACACTTGTTATACTCGCCACAGTATCAGGCTTTCCAGCTGCAGCACTTGTAGCATGCAAAGAAATGCGTAACCTCATTGTGCAGTACCTCATAAATTAGGCATACCTCGGTGACGCTGTGCTTAGAGGGTTACTTCCGATGCTTCCGTGGTCTCAGTAAAACACGGAATGGGTTGTGTTGCCTCCTCTTTGGAATTTGGATCGAGAGGCGGTTTACATTGGCGCTTCTAGTGGTCTCAAGTGAGTTCATATCCCCACGACAATTGATACACATTGTTGTTATGAGTTGTAGGCAAAGCGGGAGTGGGGACCAGAGAGGATGAAAATTGGGGTTGAATATGGGAGGAAGGTGGAAGAGAAGGACAAAAAAGGTGCGCGAATGGCAGGATTCAATTTTCTGTTCTTCCGAATTGGATCAGGGGAAGATCAAGTGGCCCTCTGGTTCATTTCCGGCATTATTAAGGGACAAACCGACATTGGGAAGTGTAAAAGCTATTCATGCTGTACTAAAAGTCCCGATGGGATGTTGAGAGAAATTTAGCGTGGTACATACGGCATGGTTCCCCCCGAAATATAGGGTGGATCAGAGACTTTGTTAGAGAGTGGACTCCGAGCGCATTTATGTTAATGCTGTTGAGATGTGATGTCGATTCGGGAAATATGAGGAGATAAGGGTTAAGATGGCTGGTTTCATGAAAGGTCGATTCACAAACTTTGAGAAACAAAGATAAATGAGATAATGAACGTTCTTTTTTATCTTTCGTCTTGGTGAAGCTCAGAGGGATATTGAGCGCGGCGGAGGAAGAAGAAGAAGAGAGTAGTTTGAAGACGAGAGGAGCCGACTATAGTGTAGGATTTGAACCGCGGGGAAAAGGCAGACACGAGAGAAAATTATATATAATTATTAACAAAGTAGATTCGAACTAAATTACCAACCATCGATTCTGGGCAATATCATTCTAAGACCAGAGTAACGTCATATTAAGGCTTAGAACGAGTATGAATTATGCGGAGTCGAATATGTCTTGGACATGTCTAGAACAAGTTGGAATACGACCATTGGCAAAAGGTGAAGGAAGACCGGATAGTGCTGATAATCAAATGGCGATTTTTGCGGCTTTGCATTGCTGTGCCAGTACATTTATATCTTCTGGAGGACGTATCATACGGTTGACATTGAGGTTTGATGTCGACGACACCGGACTTAACGGAGTTGGAAGGAGTCACATGGTACCGCGTCATAAAAACTCTTGGCAATCGCGACTTTCATTCCGTCGTCGTTCAGACAATCAATCACAACCTCCTCACCTTCACCCCGCAACTATGCCTTCATGAATGTGTAAGAACGCTTCTTCTAATGTTAATAAACCCTTGAGAGAATGCTAAAAAGCTAAATTCCGCAGAATTAGCACCTTTAGTCGGTCATCCACCTTCGCCACCCCGCCGTTCATCGTCATCTTCTCCCACCATGCCTACCAAACCGACTTCAAAGGCAAAACCCTCGAAAGCAATTACTACACCTGCGAAGCCAGTTCAGACCACACTTGTTCCTGGAGATTGGGGCAAAAAAGCGGCAGCTGCCAGTGCAACAAAGAGAGCCAAGGGCAAGGGCAAGACCAGTGGAAACAATGGAAACATCATAGCCTTCTTCCAGAAGGCGGAAGAACAAAACAACAAGATATTCTATGAGGAGAGGGGGCCAAAGAAACCGCATGAACCTGTGGTTATTGAGGATGAAGCTCCTGGATGGGAGGAAGTATATCCAGCTGAAATTACGAAAGATGACAATGAAGGAAGAT
Source organism: Delitschia confertaspora ATCC 74209 (assembly GCA_010093945.1). Lineage (NCBI taxonomy): Eukaryota > Fungi > Ascomycota > Dothideomycetes > Pleosporales > Delitschiaceae > Delitschia > Delitschia confertaspora. The sequence goes on from ML993900.1 coordinate 44,717, forward strand.
TCAATGAGATACAGGGTAGTATGAAGAGGAGAAGGATTAGTGAGGATTTTTCAGCAGCAGCCTGCACACTATCACCACCTGAAAACAGAGGAGCAATACATGATCAACAACCTACCCATCCTAACGGCCGAGCAGTTCGACCGATGAAAAGAATTGGCCCCTTTATAGATGATTCAGATTCAGAGGACGAAGAAGTGGAGCCTTCCAGACAGGCTGCGAGACCTCCTTCCTCAAAGAAAATGAACGACGTACCTGTATCCAAGCCAGTAGACAACGCTCATTCTCTTGAACCAGTGTATGTGCAGATGGACTTGGAGAATTCGAGATTGGATACTAAGTCGACACACCAGAAGCCACCGCAGTTGATTAGAGAGGTCACTTCCCAGGTCGAGGATGTTGACTCTGATGAATTTGGAGCTCTGGATGACGGCTTCTCAGAGGGTGAAGAATACGAGGAGCGGAAGTGGATGGATGAACAAAGGAAGTTTGAAATGGAAGAAGCTGGATTTGCGGGCGATTCTGATGACTTCGACCCACCATCCATGTTCAGAGAAGATAATTTTGCAGACACAGAAGCCAAGTCAACGGGAGAGAACTCATGTCCAATATGCAACAAAACTCTCACGGCTTTATCAGAGCAGGAAGTCTCGGTTCATGTGAATGCGTGTCTGGATGGGAATCTAGTAGAACCCTATAAGGCGGCATCCCCCCAAAAGGAAGCGAATTCCTTGATGGGAGGAAACAGCAAGGTGTTTAAAAAGCCACCTCGTCTAGCAAAACCAGGCCAAGAGAACCCCTTTCAGTTAGGGGACATCAGTACAGAGTCAAAGTCCGCATTTTCAAAGCTTATGGCAAGTCACGCTGAAGATAACGCCTGGGCTTCTGCGGCGGCGGCAGAATCCGCTTCGCGTGGGAAGCCTTCATACACACGCACTTGTCCTTTTTATAAAATTCTCCCAGGGTTCTACATATGCGTAGATGCGTTTCGTTATGGCGCTGTTAAAGGACAACAAGCCTATTTCCTAAGTCATTTCCACAGTGACCATTATGTTGGTCTAACATCTACTTGGTCTCATGGACCGATCTATTGCAGCCGAGTCACAGGGAACTTAGTCAGGCAACAACTCCGGGTTGACCCAAAATGGGTTGTCGACCTGAAGTTTGAGAATAAAACCGAAATTCCTGGTACTGAAGGCGTTCATGTCACCATGATACCGGCAAATCACTGTCCGGGCAGCTCGTTGTTCTTATTTGAGAAAGAGCTTGTTAAAGAAACGTCGTCCAAGTTACAGCGGGTACTACATTGCGGCGATTTTAGAGCATGTCAGGCACATATTGAACATCCACTATTGCGACCAGATGTGGTCGACGCTGTGAGTGGCAAGAACCGGCAACAGAAACTAGATGTGTGCTATCTCGACACAACGTATTTGAATCCGAAATATTCCTTCCCGCCCCAAGAGCAGGTCATTCAGGCGTGTGCAGACATGTGTGTCAGTCTCAACAAGCCTCGCGCAGACAAGACCGACGGATTCGAGCAAATGAAGAAAGAACGTGCTGGGGAGGGTATGGTCAAGTTCGTGCGTAAGAGTACAGACACTACGCCCGATGATACAAACATTGGAATGCATGCTACCAAGGAACGCGGCCGTCTCTTGGTTGTCGTGGGAACCTATAGCATTGGAAAGGAACGGGTCTGTATCGGCATCGCAAAAGCCTTGAACAGCAAAATATATGCCCCAGCAAACAAGCAACGAATCTGCAAGGCGCTGGAGGACGAAGAACTTAACGGTCTGCTCACGAAGAATCCACGTGAAGCTCAAGTCCACATGACACCACTTTTCGAAATCCGCGCGGACACTCTGGAAGAATATCTCCGCGACTATCGAGACCAGTTCTCTCGTGTTGTCGGCTTCAGACCCTCCGGTTGGAATTACCGGCCCCCAAACAGCCGTTTCACCGAATCACCCTCCGTGCAAACCGTCCTCTATTCACCCAACTGGAAGAGCTCCTTCTCCATGCGTGACCTCGTCCCGCAGCGCGGCAGCACTAAGCAAGCGAGCTGCTTCGGTGTACCGTATAGCGAGCATAGCAGTTTTAGAGAGCTGACTATGTTTTGCTGTGCGTTGCAGATTGAGAAGATTATTCCGACGGTTAATGTGGGGAGTGCGAAGAGTAGGGAGAAAATGAAAAGTTGGTGTGAGAGGTGGGCGGTGGAGAGGAAGAAGAGTGGGGTTTTTAAGCTACAAGAGGATGGGAGTGGATGGTGCTAGGTTGGAAGGATAGTGGGAGGGCTTTAATGAATGTACGGTATAGAGTATCGACGGGGGATTTTTCACTGGTCTGAGTCGAATGAAGCCATCGGGAGGTCAGTGGCATCAGATATTACTTCCTTTCCACCCACCCATTTAGAAGTTTAGGGATATACTCATTATGAATTTATATGTAACCAAAGGATAATTTCGTAAGTTATTTCTTCACTATAGTGTCATACAGCTATTCTTTAAGCTCTATCTTTTCACTCAATTCATAAACGAGTCAGCTAACAGCAGCCTAGAGTTATACACACTTGGATTTGCCACCATTTGTAAGGGGTCAAATTTATCACTTTACTCGTTTGGAAATCGGAGACTAATATGCTACGCGCTTGGTGTTACATTCGACTCTATCCTTGATTCGTGCAAATGGTAGGCATCGGATACGCATAGTTGCACATGAGTAGCGACATGAGCCTCAACGATATGCAGTGGTCCCGGAAATAATTCGTTGAAATCCATCGTACAGTTCATCTCACGCAGCTCGCCGTTCTGATTTTTCCCGGTCGTTCTTCTTCTGTTGGTAATTTCTGCGTGCGTCGTTTCTTCGTTGGAATTGCCTCCGCTAGTCGTCTCTCCTCCTCTTTTCCCTCCGTCGATATTTTACCCACCAGCGTGGCGTTTACCTTCTCCTCCAGTAGTCTTCCCTTGTGCATCATTCGCCCTCACTTTCCTCACATCTTCTCCCACCACCCTGTTCCCATGATCCATCATCAACCATGGCTCTACCCTCAACCCCCAAATCAGTTTCTCATCCCTCTTCCTCCACCTTTCCTGCTGAATCTCTGACTCCTCTCATCGGCTTGACCTACACTTCCTCCGACATTACCTTCTACTTGAACGCCAAACGAGTCACCCTCAACAACCCCAATCCGCACTGGACTCTCCTTGACTACATCCGCGCTCAACCCACCCTTAAGGGCACGAAACTTGGTTGTGGAGAAGGAGGTTGTGGAGCTTGTACTGTAGTCCTACAGACCCGGAGCACGCGCCAGAGGAACAGTATTGTTCACCGCGCTATCAACGCCTGCCTATTTCCACTCGTCGGCGTTGATGGTAAACATATCATCACCATCGAAGGAATTGGGAATGTGGAGAACCCACATCCGCTGCAGGAAAGGATTGCCAAGTTGCATGGGAGTCAGTGTGGGTTTTGTACGCCCGGGATTGTTATGAGTCTATATGCGCTGGTGAGGAATAGTTGGGATCAGGAACGAAAGAAGTTTGTGTTGAGTGAGAAAGACATTGAAAGTGAGGGGCACCTGGATGGCAATCTCTGTAGGTGCACCGGATATAAACCGATATTAGAGGCAGCAAAGACATTTGTCAAGGAGGACTTGGAAGGGGAGGTTGCGGAGGATGGCGAGGAGGGGTATGGAGGTAAGGTAGACGAAGAGAGAGAGCTGGTCCAGATTTCAAATAGAATCTGTGGGAGACGGGGAGGCTGTTGTCAAGACCCGCAGTTCAGCTGCCCTACGACACCTGCGACCAGCGTTACAACCACTATTCCGTTTGCAAAGCTATCAGACAGCGTATCTCTCCCCGCCCGAGTCGATACTACAAAGAAATTGCAGGAAAGTTCTGTAATCAGCGGAGCTACGTACGCCAAACCCATTAAGTCAAGGGAAGATCGCCACAATGCCATGGACATCAAGACCGAATCAGCAGTGGATACCCTTATTCCAGCCTCAGACCACGGTATCCCACAAATAAAATTCAAGCCATACACTCCCTGCTCCGAACTCATCTTCCCTCCCGCCCTATGGAAATACGAATCAAAACCTCTTTGTTATGGAAACGAGGAGAAGATATGGTTTCGTCCGACTACACTTGACCAGCTGGTAGAGTTAAAAAGCGTATATCCCTCAGCAAAACTGGTGTGTGGTGCCACTGAGGTACAGGTTGAGGTGCGGTTCAAGCACTCCGATTACTCTGTTGCGGTGTATATTGCGGATATTCCGGAGTTGAGGGAGACTAGCGTGCCTTCTGGACCAGCGCTACAGAGATCAACCCATATTTTGATTGCAGCGAATATGCCTCTAACTGAACTGGAGGAGATGTGCAAAGACGTATATTCCAAAATAGGCCGGAGAGCCATGGCGTTTGAAGCCCTCCGGAAACAAATCCGTTATTTCGGTGGCCGACAGGTTCGAAATGTAGCTTCTTTGGCTGGGAATATCGCTACGGCGTCACCAATCTCAGATGCAAATCCAATCTTAACTGCTGTGGATGCGTCTATCATTGTGCGGAGCAAGTCTAGAGGAGCCATTACCATTCCATTTGAGGGTATTCCCACAGCATACCGAACTACCTGCCTGCCTGCTGATGCTATCATTACGTATATCCGGATTCCTCTAATTCCTGTACGGTGGAAAGGAGTTATCAAGGCATATAAACAGGCTAAGAGGAAAGAGGATGATGTAGCTATTGTCAATGCAGCTTTTCAGATAAGACTTGATGAGAAATATGACCTCGTTGAAGATATTCGGCTCATTTATGGTGGCATGGCGCAAACTACCAAGGAGGCATCAAAGACTCGCAAGTCGTTACTGGGCAAAAAATGGTTCGGCACCGAAAGTTTGGAAGCTGGCCTCTCTGCGATATGTCAGGACTTTGACCTCCAGCTCAGTGTCCCAGGCGGAATGGCCCATTACAGGAAGGCCTTGGCACTTTCTCTCTTCTTCAGGTTCTGGCATGAATCTATGGCTGAGCTAGGGCTCAGCGGTGTCGGTACAGAGGCGATCGAGGAGATTCAACGGCGCATTTCTTCTGGCGTAAGAGATGACTATAATCCACATCAACAACGAATTGTTGGGAAGCAAATTCCGCAGCTTTCGGCGCTTAAGCAATGCACGGGCGAAGCTGAATTCATCGACGATATACCTAAACAGGACCGCGAGCTCTTTGGCGGATTAGTTATTTCGTCAAAAGCTCATGCGAAGTTGATTAATGTCAATTGGACTCCAGCACTAGAAATGCCTGGCGTAATTGGATACGTCGATAAGAGCAGTATCTCCAAGGATGCGAATATATGGGGTTCTGTACACAAAGATGAGCCGTTCTTCGCTGATGGTGAGGTATTCTACCATGGTCAGGTCATCGGCATGGTATATGCGGAGACTGCATTAGAAGCAAGGGCAGCGGCCAGAGCGGTCAAAGTGGAATATGAAGAGCTGACGGCAATACGGACAATTGATGAAGCGATTGAGGCCAAGAGCTTCTTCAAGCACTCAAAGGAGCTTAAGAAGGGGGCAGCAATTCATGGGAGGATGGAAGAGGTGTTCGAAGAGTGCGATAGGCCCTTGACGGGCACCACTAGGATCGGTGGTCAAGAGCACTTCTATCTGGAAACAAACAGTGCGCTAGTCATACCACATGGTGAAGACGGTTCGATGGAAGTATGGTCGTCCACTCAGAACACTATGGAAACACAAGAATTTGTGAGCCAAGTCACAGGTGTCCCAAGCAGCCGTATCAATGCCCGCGTAAAACGGATGGGCGGCGCTTTTGGAGGGAAAGAATCGCGCAGCGTCCCATTCGCATGCTATGTTGCCATTGCAGCGAAGAAAGAGAAAAGGCCGATGAGGATAATGTTGACTCGTGACGAAGATATGCTGCTAACAGGGCAGAGACATCCGTTTCAAGCCCGATGGAAGGTTGGGGTATCCACCGAAGGGAAGATCATCGCTCTTGACGTTGACCTCTACAACAATGCGGGTTTTTCTCAAGATATGAGTGGTGCTGTAATGGATCGCTGTATGACACACATTGACAGCTGCTATGAGATTCCGAATGTCTTCCTCCGCGGCTATGTCTGCAAAACTAACCTCCACAGCAACACTGCCTTCAGAGGCTTTGGTGCGCCGCAGGGAATGTATTTCACCGAGACAATTATGTCGAACATTGCGGAAACTCTTAATATTGACATCGACGAACTCCGTCGGAAAAACCTTTACAAAGTTGGCGATAGAACCCCTTTCTTCCAAAAGATCGACGACGACTGGCATATCCCCGCCCTTCGACACCAAACCATCCTTTCTTCTGACTACGAAGCCAGAAAGAAGGCAGTAGCAGACTTCAATGCTAGCAAGTTCAACCGTTTCAAGAAACGCGGAATCTCCCTTATTCCTACAAAATTCGGCCTCAGCTTCGCAACAGCACTACATCTGAATCAAGGCGCTGCTTATGTGAAAATATACCATGACGGGAGTATATTACTACACCATAGCGGTACAGAAATGGGACAGGGGCTGTATACGAAGATGGCGCAGGTAGCAGCGCAGGAGCTGGGGGTTGAGCTAGATGCTATTTTCACTCCGGAGAGTCAGACTTACCAAATCGCCAATGCTTCTCCTACGGCCGCTTCATCTGGAAGCGATCTCAATGGTATGGCTGTGAAGGACGCTTGCAGTATTCTCAATGAGAGACTCAGGCCGTATAGGGATAAACTTGGCAAAGACGCGATGATGAAGGATGTCGCGCATGCGGCGTATCTTGATAGGGTCAATTTGGCGGCGAATGGATTTTACAAGGTGCCGAGAATTGGGTATGAGTGGGGTTGTACTGATGCAGATGTGGCCAAGCCGATGTATTATTACTTTACTCAAGGAGTAGGCTGCAGTGAGGTAGAGCTTGATTTGTTGACTGGGGGTCATGTAGTTAGGAGGACAGATTTGGTTATGGTGAGCTTCTGGTCTCTTTTATTCCTGCTGACTCATTCCTTTTGCTGCTATGAGATAAAAACTAATAGGAGTTCAGGATGTAGGCCACTCCATCAATCCTGCCATCGATTACGGCCAAATAGAAGGCGCCTTCGTTCAAGGAATGGGCCTCTTCACAACTGAAGAGTCACTTTGGAACTCCTCCACCAGCCAGCTCCGCACATGTGGTACCGGAACCTATAAAATTCCCACCTTCTCCTCCATTCCCGAAGTCTTCAACGTTTCGCTGCTCCGCCACGACACCCTCATCCCGCTTAAAACCTCTCCGTCCCATAGCTCTCAGGGGAAGAACCCGGAGCCCCCAAAGAGCTGGAAATCCCTCGGCACGATAAACAGTAGTAAAGGCATCGGCGAACCTCCACTGTTCTTGGGAGCAACGGTGTTCTTCGCGCTGAGGGAGGCGGTGTTGGCTGCGAGGAAGATGAATGGCGTGAAGGAGCCACTGGTGCTGGATAGTCCGGCAACGGCGGAGAGACTGAGATTGGCGGTTGAGGATGAGATTGTGAAGATGACGAAGGTGGGGAAGGGGACGGGGGAGTTAATGGGGGTGGCTTAATGGAGCATGCGGGAAGTAGGTGAGATGGGCGGATATGGAAGATTTTCTACTGTTTGATATACGGAATAACATAACATCTTGATAGGTATTCTATAAGTTTGAAAGAAATAGCCTGTCTCCCTTATGAGTAGGAAGTAACTTATCACGTGTATTCACTATCTTTTTACATGATTAGGTTAAATGCCTTTTTCTACAGCTTTTAGTATTTGCATTGAAAGTGTACATTAAGATAAGGAAAACGAAGGGGTAATTGTCGATAGGAAGGGCTATGAACCAGTAACATCACAAAGTAGCCCATCCATTCGCGCGCGCTCTTCTCTATTCCTCCTGTACATTTTTATAGGAGACGGCTTCGAACAAGCCCATTTTATTTATCTATGGCGGGACGTCCCTTAAAAGATGTAGAGACTATTCATGCTTTGATTCTCGCTACCTGTTAGGGTTATAAAATGAGGTAGGTGCGTTGGAAACTTGGAGGGCTCCAGAGATCAAGGTCTTGGGCGTATATAGCCTTGTAATGATGGAGGAAGGGCAAGGATTGAATGCGCACTGAGCTCGATATTTGAGGGAGCAAGGTTGGGTTGGCTGGATGGTGCAGCCGGGTATTGGTGAGATAGGTTTGAGAAATTGGAGGATAATTGTTTGTATTTGATTTCGCGTTCCCTTTTTCTCTCCTCCTTTATTATTTTACACTAATAGTATGTTATATAGGAATTAGTAAACGAGGCTTGTCGTGATAGAAAGCATGGAATAGGGGGGATTTATATAAGTTCTGCAGTACATCGCGGATTGCATTGGGCAGGAGCCCAGAGGTCATGTGACCCAATTGTACCTTAATAGTATCTGGTGGACCACATGCTTTGCTTACATGTAATGTCCTCAGAGATATGTTATCCCGAGGTGAGCTGAGCAGGACTGAACTCGAGTGACGAGCCAAGCTCTGCTCTCTATCGAAAACAATCCTTGTTCACCAGAGCATCTGCCGTCATTTACGTCGGTCTTTTACACACTTATCTATTAAATACCGGTAGTTCGTCCCTAATCTAATTTAACGGTTCTATTCGAAATTTTAAAGTTCGATATATTAGTATAATAGGTCTCATAGGATAACTAGAAATCGGTCCATATCAAATATATAGATAAAGCCTAGAGAATTTAGAAATATAAAAACTTGGGATATCAGATATGAGTATTAGAAGGACAGATAGATGAATAGATAGTAGGATAGGCGGAAAGGGAGATAAAGGTAGATAAAGGTAGGTAGAAGGTAGACAGAAGGTAGAAAGAAGGTAGACAGAAGGTAGACAGAAGACAGACAGAGGAGCTACGCTGTACGCAAAGAACATAATAATGTTCACGATATATACGCATGTCAGATGATCGACACCAGCATTAAGCTTTTAGGGACGGATAAATATCGTACTCAGAACGGAATGTCATATTACCCCTTCGATTATCTAATATTTGAAAGAATTCGGGATGTATAGAGGTACTGGTATGATGATGTGGAATTAGAATATAAACGAGAAACAAAGAGAAAAATATAGGATACCTCTAAGTTCAGAGAGGCTGGAATATGCAATTGTTAACTATTCTGATCTGATAATGGGATTTGTAAAATTAAACACGTTACGCCTTGCATTAGGAACTGCTTGTTTAAGGGGAGAATCGAACACTATCCTAAAGCTGCTAGAGATCGGTTAAGGACCTCAGAGGGTCTCCAATGGTCAGTTTGAACGGAATTTGAAAACAGATATCTATAAAGCATTCATCTAATGGTCACTTTGCGCTCCTGTTATTAAACTAGATATTAGAACTATCTCCCCCAAAGTGGGAATGCCGGCCCTCTCACAGTTAAGATGGGAATAGAAGCTGTGTCTCCGATTCAATGGTTACATATTTTGTAAACAGGAGAGCAGGTAATAAGAAGACTGAGTATTGATTTCCAAACATCAGTCAGTTGATAATGACCCTTTTCCGTCCTGATACAGACAGTAAAGCGGGCACTGCCGAGGACCCGTTCCGGGGCGATTCCCGATCCAGACAGTGGATGATAAAGCAGCCACTTCATCTTCATCTATCGTAATGCTCCGTAAGGACTTATCAACCCCCCTCCAACCATGTCGCAACCTTTTTCCCAACATCATAACTTTCTTCTAGAAGCTCCTATTCTTCTCCCTTCATCCAAATACAAATAGTCTCTTCCTGTCGATGCGTCTTCTCCTCTCCCTCTTCGTCTGCATCATCGCACTTGCGCTCTACAAACCTGAATACATGCTTACATCCTTCCCACAACTATCCAAATACATACGACCTATAGCTACGAACAGTGTCACCAAGTTTTTGAAAAAAACAAACACTATGTCCACCACCGCCCACTCAACAACCTTCCGTGGCCTCCCGGTTATCCCACCCAACGACCCCCTCACCACAACCACCCCTCGCAAGGTCCAAAAATCCTTCCTTGCAGTGGAACAATCCGAAGGCGCAGGTGCGCGCGTCCGCCGTTCAATAGGAACCCCCAAACTGCGCAATTTCTCGCCGTTTCTTATGCTGGACCATTTCGCTATTCCGCCTGGTGCAGGGTTTCCGGATCATCCGCATAGAGGCCAGGAAACGATTACATACTTGTTGAGCGGCGCAGTGGATCATGAGGACTTTGCGGGGAATAAGGGTACAATTGAGACGGGGGATTTGCAGTTCATGACTGCTGGGAAGGGCATTGTGCATGCGGAGATGCCGCGACAGAATGCGGATGGAAGTCCGAATGTTGGAATGCAGCTTTGGGTAGACTTGCCAAAGGAGCTTAAATACTGCGAGCCGCGATATCGCGACCTCAGAGCGAGCGAGATCCCGGAGGCGAAAGCGGACGATGGGAAGATTACGGTTAAAGTTATCAGCGGGCGCAGCTATGGCGTCGATTCGCTGAAGGAATTGGCTTACACACCGGTTTGGCTTTTGGATTTCACAGTCAAGCCTGGTGGTCATGTCAAGCAGGCGGTTCCTAAGGGATGGAATACTTTCGCCTATACGCTTTCGGGAACTACCATCTTCACATCCGACGGCGTCTCCAGACCTATTGAGCAATACCACAATGTCGTCTTTGAGAAAGAGGGCGATAGTATCGAGGCAGCCGTTGAAGAGGGCGCGAAAGGAGAATCTCGATTCATTCTTGTTTCTGGATTGCCGCTCGACCAGCCGATTGTGCAGTACGGACCTTTTGTCGTCAATAGCCGCGACGAGGTAATGCAGGCTATGATGGATTTCCAAACTCACTCGAATGGCTTCGAGAGAGCGTACAACTGGGAAAGCGAGATTGGAAAGACTATGGAGCATTAGGAGATGGGATTTTCGAAAACGATGGGAACAGGCTTGGGTGACACCTATGGATTTGTATATAAGAGCTGTTGGCTACGTGTTGGGAAATGGATTGGGATAGGCTTGTTTATGATACCAATATAGTGAATCCAGATTCATTCTTCTTCATATACACTACCGGAAGCACGACGTCTGCTGTACATTGTTCTTGAAGAGCAGAGCTTCACTGGGCCCTAATGTATCTCCTCAATAAGCCTCCGCTTTCGATTGGATGTGGAACCGTTTCCTTGCTTTATAAGAGCAGTCCTTGGAGTGAGCTGGGAAAACCTCTTTTAGGAATGTAAACAGCCACCGTTTGTGGCGCAGTTTCTTCAGTGTTGAACTCGTCTCTATCGGCGAGGAGACAAAGAAATAGACAGGAGATCAGCTGTCAGCATCTTGTAAGGCATATCCTACAGGCATGTCTGAGTCATCGACCCGTTCATGCAAGTATTAATAAGCCTATCATAACGATAGAATATGGGCGCCAAGACTTGCAATCGTCAACGCCAGAATGACAGGCGGAGTTAAAGAACGAAAGGGCCGCTGCCTTCCTCCATTACCACTCGACCACTACTCTTCACCACGCCCTTCTCTCCACGCATGACCGTGATACCCATCGTCTAGAGGTACTTCCCGTCGTCCTCGGTGTGCCGCACTGATTTTAGTAACCTGGTGGATTTGTTCTCGCGACGCTACCCCACTGTCAGCGGACTGGAATTACGATCAGGTAGAGTGCGATTGAACCCCGCCTCCTACCTGTCCTTTGGTCGATGATGCTAACATAGAGTGTCGCAGTCCTTTCGGTAGCCTGCCCTTGAAATCCCAAGCTTTCCGACGAAGCTCCTGCGCCAGTCCAGCTGTGGTGTCTTCAAGTTGAGCCCACTCCCACAGTGCGCGCGACAGGGGAGATAATTCCATAGTAAAAGACGATCCGAAGAAGAGCAGGTTGATTTCGAGCTGCAGACTGTATACTTGACGTCTCCATCGCGATACCGCCGCTGTAAGAGATAGCATACAACAGGAGCCCCGGACAGAGTGAAGAGATTACCGTGGTGGAAGGCCGAAGAAGAGCAAGGGAGAGAGAACACTGTTGAATCTCGCCGGGTCTGCTGCCTTGACTTAAGACGCCTCGTTAGATTGTTCGGCACTGGAGTTACGCAGCACGTACGATACATTTAAGGCCGCACTGCTTCGCTGCACGATTAAACTCGCCTTTCCATTTTAGTTCTTACCAAGCCCCACCGAATTGTAAACACTGCTTACGAGCCATTCTGGACGTACCTTAACTCCGCCCTTTTTGTCCGTTTGCTTCCTCGTCGCTGCAGCGACCTTATATACCCTTCGGAGTTACTAGCCTAAAATCCGATCTACCCGTCATTGAAAACCATGCCTCCCACCCCACCCTCTACGACCTCATCGAGCGCCGGACACTCTCCCCAGGATTCGCAGTTTAGGGTAGTGCGGAAGAGGAATAGGGTTCCGTTGTCATGCGGACCCTGCAGGCATAGAAAGTATGCTTCCCGTACCACCCATTTTCAACACGGGTCTAATCCTGTCCAGATTGAAATGCAACCGTGGCCACCCGTGCGACAATTGCACCAAAAGGGGCGATACGGGATCATGTACGTACGCCTCGCCAGGGAGCCGCAAGAAGAGCGCTTCGAGCACCGGCTCCAACTCATCACCTGATGAGATGCAAAATCGCATCGACCGTCTAGAAAGCCTTGTTCTTTCACTGATGACCAATGGCCCACAGAGCGCTGGACCGGCCGCCGCCCAGGCAGTTCTCGGAAATGGCCTCAGCAATGGCTCAGCGGAGCATCCCTTCGACCTTTCCGCGCCCGAGTCGATAAAAGAGGAAGATGAGGCTGAGGAGAGCGAGGTTGAGCAAGTCGCTAAATCGATTGGGATTATGAAGGTGGACACCAATCGAGCCGTGTATGCGTCGGAGGCGCATTGGTATGCCATATTAGGAGAGGTATGTTGGACTGTGGATTGCCTTGCGATGTGTCTGACGTTGGTTTAGATATCCGAGGTGAAGAACTACTTCCAGGAGCACAAGAAACAGTACGAGGAGCAGCTCAAAAAGTTCAAGGCAAATAACTCGGACGAATACAGCCCCGGAACAGCGTTCCTATTTGGCGCGCAGAAACCCACGTCGCATGTTGAACTCTTGTCTCGCTTTCCTCCTAAGCCGACTGCCGATTTACTGGTTTCCCGATATTTCAATACATATGATCCTGGAATTCACATCATTCATGGACCCACATTTCAAAAGCAATATGACAAGCACTGGCAGAATCCCAGTGAGAGCCCCGTTATTTGGCTGGGCCTTTGTTTCGCCATGATGTGTATTGCTCTTCAATCGTACAGCAGAGCAGGTGATGAGCCTCCAGAATATCGGGGAAAATCCTGGGCTTTGTCGAGCGAATACCGAAATTTGACTGCCCAGTGTCTTGTAATGGCGGACATAACGCAGCCCATTACCGATATGCTGGAGACCCTCATCTTGCACGTCTACGCCGATTATGCCCGCAGCAGAGACACGGAAGTGGGAATCCTCCTGAGCACAGGGATTATTACGCGACTCGCTATGCGAATGGGCTTGCACCGGGATTCTACACCCTACCCAGGCATCTCCGTCTTCCAGGGCGAGATGCGCCGCCGGGTATGGGCTGCTGTTAGGAGTTTAGATCTACTGTTCTCGGAACAAGCAGGAATGCCTCCAATTGTTCGGCCACGGGACACCAACACCGAGATACCCCGGAACCTATTTGATGATGAACTGCACGAGGATATGAAGGTGCTTCCCCCGTCACGGCCTGAGATTGAAGCAACGCCTACACTGTTTCTAATAAACCGGTCCCGTCTTGTGTATAAGCTTGGGGATGCCGTTGAGCTGACTCAGTCGCTCTGTTGCTCGTCTTACGAGGATGTCATGAAGGTGGATCAGCAGGCGCGAGAGCTGCATGAGAACATAGCACCTTATCTCAAGTTGCGATCGATGGATGAATCGGCTAGGGACCCATCGACGTTGATCATGCAACGTTTTACCCTGGATCTCCTCTTTCTCAAGACAATTTGCGTGTTGCATCGCAAGTTCCTTGCGTGTGCTCGAAATAATTCCCGGTTTGCGTACTCTCGGCGAGTATGTATCGATGCGTCCATGACGATGCTTCAGCACCAGGCGACACTGCACCGGGAATGCCAGCCAGGCGGCCGGCTGCGTGGTGTAAAATGGTTCATATCCTCGCTCACGACCGTTGATTTCCTCCTTGCTGCTATGATCGTTTGCTCCGATCTGTACCATACAGCCTGCGCAGAGCGACAAGGTCGGCCTCTTGCTAGCGATGCGTACCGGTGGAACCATGACCGACGGGAGGAGATGCTTGCTGCTATTGAAACGGCGGTGGGGATCTGGGAAGGCCTCAAGGAAAACTCTATGGAGGCGTATAAGGCGCATGCGACTTTAAGTGTCATGTTGAGTTCACTAAAACAACATCAAGCCATGAGGCAGTCTCAGCAGGCCTTTTCGACCTTGCCACCCTTCACCACCACCCGCCCAATGGAAGATCCAAACGTTGCACCAGAGCATTCAGCGGCTATGACGTTAGGCATGCTCAGCACTGGAGGCATGACGACCGGATCTGCAAATATGTTCGACACTAGATATCCGGCATCTATTGGCAATCTTCTCAACGATCCTGTTCCGCAGCAACAGTCATCCGGCCTGACGCCTCAGTACAATGGGCCGACAAACCCGGGCAGTGGACCGGAAAACGCGCCTAGTCCATTCTCCTCACTGTTTGGATCCAATTTTGGGCTGCAGAATATGGAACTGCCGCCCACAACGAACATTGATTGGGTGAGTGGAATGGTTACCTTCCTCTCACTTTTGCTAACAGTACTCAGGATGCATGGGATTCCTACATCCAAGGCCCAATGGACACGACGAACCAGTTCTTCCCCATGGACATTAGCGGACTAGGGACCGCGGTACCGGGGGTACCAGTACAGCCGGACTTGCAGAATGTGCCTTTAAATAACCCAGCTACGCAACAGCTTAATGGACCAAATGTGTTTTCGGGGAATGGCGGGGTTTTTATGGGGGTAAGAAGTTCTTTCTTTGGAGTGTGATTATAAATCGCAGCTGACAGCATTTAGTCTCCTCAGGACCCAAAGACTTCGAGTGGTGAAGGGTATGCTCTGGGATTCTTGATTCCTAAGACTTCTTAGGACTCCTGTTGCTGTAACACGAAAGTTTAACGCTGAACTGAACGGAGGGGAAGAGCAGGATATGGATAAATTTTCGAAGCCTATGATACCCGTTGGGATTCCCGAAGAGATGGGAATACCTTGCCTCTCCTCTCTTCGCCTCTTTTTCAACTTGGGTGCTAAATGAAATCCACCATCCGTCTTCATTTATACATACTCCTGGGGTAAGATGGAAAGGGGTAAATTATATATGGCGTATAGTATCCATCTGTACTGAATAGGAAACAGATGCTGGGTTTAAAAGCAGTTGCTCCCCTGTGCCCCGTTCTAATAATAAAATGGATCTCCATGGCCTTACTTCCTAGAAATCTTTTTATGTCTCCATTTCATAACTGCTACTCCATATATATATACATCTTTCTCCTTTAACTCACATGCTCAGCCACATAATGTGCAAGGCTGTTGAAAGAAGCTTGGACCCCCTTTTTTTTTGCTGCAGCCCTATGCTAAGCCTCCTCTGTCCCACTTCTCTTCCCGATTTTCCCTGCGGGGGGGAATTCAATACCACAGCTGAAGCTCCGTGATAGCTAGACGTCTCCAATATATATCGCATTTCACTGCATATTCTACAACTTCGGGGAGTACCGGTCTTACTGCTACGGTGTACCCATATTCATCCCAACTCCAAGACCCTTGTGATTGTTATTGCAGCCTAGTGCTTAGCTATCCAGCTACGCCTCACCTCTCAGCGCCACTTCGAGATCTATATAATTCAGCTACCATCCTCATATATGAATACATATACTACGTTTCTGCTCCCTCCTCACCGTGAATACATACTTCCATCCTTTTACCTCTCCTCCACTCATTCTCCAATATCATCCTTGTTTTGAACCCACAACCATGTCCTCCCACACTCCCGCACCCACTCTTGACCACCCCATTGTCTCCCCTCCATCCACAAGCTCCTCAAACCCCCCCTTCAACGATACCGCCTTCCAGCGAACAACAACCTTCCCCCACAAAACCTCTCCCGACGACTCCATGTCCAATCCGTTCACAGAAACAGACACCCTCGTAATCAACACAGAGCCTATCGAACTAGATAGTACATCCGTGGGCCTGGAAACTGTGAATAGTAGAGGTGGTGGCGAGTTGAAAAGGACAAATACTGTTGGTAGTAGAAGTGGAGGTACTAAAAAGGGAGGGGTAAGCCCGGATATAGAGGAAGAAGAGGCGGGAGTGGAGGTGGGCGTGCTGGGGAGAGGGGATGTAGGAGAATTGAGGGCTGTAAGTGCTTCCTAATCTCTATTGTCCCTTTCATTTACTATCATTTGGTATCATTTGGTATCTCGTGACATATGTGACCTCCCATTCTACCCCAAAATACCGTATATCGCGCTGCAGTGTCAGCACATTTCCTTCCCAACCCTTTTCTCTGAGCCAGCTCTCTTTGTGGAAGTTGACGTATTTGGGCATGTAGAAACGCGCCCAACACCTCGCCACCCGCAGCAAAGACCCAGCCGTGCTGGTCGATCTGCCACAGGGCCCCACTGCGGACGAGGTCGCAGCTGCGCAGGCGGTTGAGGGGGTTGTTACGCCGAAACTGGAGTAAGGGGGGTTTGGGGTTACGGGTGAGCGGTGTGGATGAGTTGGTGGTGGCAGGAGGGACAGGCGGTGGCAGAGATGACGACTTGAGTCTTAGTATGTCGGGTTTTTGGAGGTAGGGGGTCATGGCATGAGAATCAAGAGGGTTGTGTACGTGATCAAGGTCTATCTCGAGACTTTTGGAATGCTGTTCATATTCTCTTCTGCTATGTTAGCGTAAGCTAGTTTCATCGAAGTGTTTGCTACGATGTTGCCTTTTTCAATATCAACCAACTCATTCCTTTTTTCTTGCTGTTCTCCTCCCTCCCCTCCCCCCTACGCTACTGTAGATCCAACATGTCCGTATTTTGTTCGTTCCTTTATCACCCCGATCTTCGACATTCCGCTTTTTTATCCCTTCCCAAAACCATAAGCCAATAATCCAGCACCCCGCTATCTCTCCACCGCTATAACAACCAATCCCCATGACGTACTTCTTGACCGCACTTCCATAATCCCCACCTCCCCTAAAGAACGCATGTCACACTCCCCCATTATGGATCATTAGCTCCCTAGTCCCCTTCCCCACTGCCTCAGTTGACGCCAAGAAATTAGGGGTATATATTCTCCCTCCCCTCTGCCTCTTCCTTTCTTTTTCTCTCTCCATCCTTAGGGCATGGAAAATAACAAACGGACCAGAAACCGAAAGGGAGGAGTAAGAAGAGAATGGGAGGTATCCACCAAATTGGTCTCTATCCGTTCTGATGGAGAGTTTGGTGGATCAAAATAAACAACATTGGATGCCATGCATAATGGAGGGGAGGGGGTTTTCTTTAGTCTTAATGGAAAAGGAAGAGAGGGGCAAAATCAAAATGGGGAGTTGATAAGATGATGGAATGGAAATGCGGATTTAAGAGGGGAGTTGGTGATTAAAATAAGCTTCGACCGCAAGAGCATGTGGGCGTCGGCATTTTGGGGGAAACCCAAAAAAAAAAAGCAAAGTTCAGCTTCGACGCTGCCATGGGTTTTCGTAGTTTGCTGGGAAATGGTGGGGGGAGGTGTTCGAAGACATGGGCTTTGGATTAGAAAACGTTTCTGGATGAAATCGATCATGGGGGATTCTCTGAGAACTTTTCGACCTAAAAATCATGGCCCAGAAACGAATGATGCGGTGTCGTGGATCTTCTTTTGAGACGATTCTCAGACGGCATAAGACACGCTCGCAGATGCCGAATGCAATAGAGTTGGCCCTGAAATCGAAAAGACCTGTTTGGGTGGGAAATTTTGGAGGGGCTAAAAACTGTGAATCTTTACTCACATGTGGTGGCTCTCGGGGCTTGCGCATTCTAAATCAAATACTCCTGTTGCTCATGTTGCCGTGGGCTTCCTTTCTACAATTAGCGGACGGAGTCACAAAAAGCCCTTACCGAGTTCCAAAAAATGAATGATACTGGACTCTTACTGGGAATTGAAAATAGCTTTTCGAAAGGTTGGATTTAGGGAGTTGGAAAAGACCAATGGGGTAAAATCACGGTGGGTGTCTGGGACCCTAGGAACTTCTGCGCCTACAATGATTACACATCTGTTCCATGATGTCGTAGAACTCTTAGTTGAAGATTAAAAGAATTTCAAAGGCATAGCAAAGCCTTGGATGAACTTAGACTTGTGCTGGATCAAAAAAAACACTTATCGAACGGCGGAATTCTGGGGTATTAAAATGTTCATGCAATATTTACACGGTGTGTGCCTGTGAATTTCTGTGTCCCAAATAAGGCCTGTAAGGTCTTCATGGGGTGGCAGTCATGTCTTTCTGGTAAGGGGTAGGGCTAGAGAAAAAAAAAATCGATACCACGTCATCGCCATGGAGTTGTAGTGAGAGTGGAGATATCACTACAATTTCCAAAAGGGAGAAACGATGGAGGACTGGAATTATTAGCATTCAAAAACACAACATATACCCCTCAACATGGTGTTTCCGGGGATCTGTTGGAGTAAAGTCACCGGAATCCTGCCTTCTAGGGCCGTGGTGTTTCTCTCGTAAAAGGGGGACAGTGTTAACTCAAAATGCTGAGGCTTATGTGCCGTGGAGTCGGTGTCGTGGTGTATTCCAAATCAGAACTAGGTATATGTATGCGAAGGAGATTCCCAGGAATCAAAATATCTGTTACGGTGTTCAAGAATGATGTGGTCCGCGAGAATTGTCGGGTTAAAAATACTATAATTCTTGTGCAACGGTGCCGTAAAATTCTCTATTTCATTTCATGGGTGGAACTTTCTCTTGAGAGAGAGTGCTGGAAGTGTCAAATAAAAGAACAACACCTCCTATTTTATGGAGAGCGAGCGGGAGTGTCAACAAAGAAACGAGTGGAAAGAGCTCATGGAGAGATGGTTGTCAAGAGCCTTACGGTCATGTAGGAAGGCTTTGGATCAGTTGATGCTGTTGCCAGCAGTTCCCTTGGTTGAAGGCTTTTAAGTATTCAAAAGTCACCTGGCCCGAGCTCATGTTAGGGGAAAAGAGAAGAGTAACTAGAAAATTATTATCATCAAGGCGAAACCATTGGGGACTAAATGAATGACGACTGTTCCCATGGTGTGTGATACAGAGCGTTGGTCTCTAAATCCTTGAATCAGTTTGGATTTCGAGTAAGGTGGGGAGTGCTGGAACTGAAAACTGCATCCGAACTGGTACTTAGAATGTGAGTGTGACTGTCACCGAAGTGACAAACCTGATAATTTATGGGGAGGCGGAGCATTATCGGATGAAAACAAGAAGTAATTTATTTCAGTGTGGGCTGGAGTTTTTGGGAGCTCCAAAACTACAGCGTTTGACTTGCTTCTGCTACTCTTCCTTTATTATCTTTTTCGAACCGCAATACGGAAGTCTATTCAAAAGGAGAAAATTTATGACTATGGCTGTTCCGGGATCCTCCTTATTTTAAAAGATGCATTTCGATGCAGTATGTGCCAGTATCTGCGTTGAGCAGGAAAAGGCGTACAACTGGAAGACCGTTTTCAGAAGAGAGCCACAATCTGCAAATGAGTAGACCCAGGGGTGATTAAAAATGCGGTAGAGGAGGACGAATGGTGTGGAAGATCTGCACTATTGAGAAAAGATAGAACTCAATCTTTCTCCAGTTTCAGACGTGAAAACAGGAATGCGAAAAATTCTCTAAAAAATAATCTTTAGGTGTCAATCTATAGCGGTGCCTGGCCTTCTTCTGGTCTAAAAAAAGCGTGCGTTAATCGATGGTGTGCTGGGATCTTTTCCCGTGAAGAGAGACTGATTAAAAAATAAAGTCTGCGCCTTCGGATAGCCTCGCAGAAGTAAAAGCGTCAAACATACGGAAAGAATGGACGGGTTTGAAAAAGAAGAAACAAGTTATGATGTGTGGGGTCCTATACACGATTAAATGATACTCGTCCCTTCTTTCTTCCCTCGCTATCAAATCTGACATTTATATGGAAACCAAAAATTTGTAAAGAGGCACAACCCCAGCAGTCAGAAGCTTCGAATCCATGGTTATGTGTAACGTCTCTTTTGAAAAGCAATACGTCTAAGTGAGGATGTGTTTGAATTTTCTTCTGTGGGGGAGAGCTGCTAAATCCAAACACGTGGCGCATGTAGCAGGGCGTGTGAGATCAGGTTAGGTTTTAATGAAATTCAAATTTCGTCTTTTTGTCCTCAGGTATCGCTGAGTGTGCAGCAAAATAAGAACAATAGAAGCATCTAAAAAAAAATTAGATTTCCACGTTCAAGATAGTTAAGGCACAATTCATTTCCTATGATGAAGCGAGTTCGTCTCTCTCCCTTCATGCATAAGCACCAAATCATACTAACCATCAGAATACATTGCCATGGAGAAGAAGGCGCCGACTCTAAAAAGTATATATTACAACTGGTGGGTGTAGGAGAGTGGTACCCAATAAGTAACAGTAGAGGCAAATAGATAGGGGCACTTACCATTAAAAAGAGCATATTAGAACATCCAAGAGAGAACGGAGAGAGTGTACGGAAACAAAATGAAAAAAAAAAACGAGGATTTCGATGCTCATGTTTGGGATAATACTGCAAAGAGTGGAACTATGTAAAGGCGAAGGGGTGTAATCATTCTCAGTAAAACTCCAGTAATTGTCGGAAGTTGGTGAGAGGTCCTGAGCGGACTTCCTTTTCCCGCGCACGTGACCATAACTACCTTAACGGTTCGAGTCGTAGCGATGATGTGTTATCGATCATACTATTGTTACGCCCCCAGTAACTATGTACTTTTACTTCTGCCAAAATAATAAAATTATGGGATTCCTTCACTATCCTAAACAATAGTAATTCAAAGGAGATTTAGGCCAGAAATAAAGCAGTCAAATATATGACTCGTTTAGACGCTGATATTTCCAAAAACCAATTCTTCTCAATACTTTTCGTCGTAGTCTCTGCTTTATGTATTAGGGTCGCAAATCATATGAACAGACTCTACTACAATGCGGAAGAGCTGGTATAGTCCAAAACCAACGCACGATATACCGGTAGAAATGATTCCTGGAAACACTGTTTTAAAAACAAATGGCACGACCGCATATGGGACGCTACAGGGGACTCTGTAAACTGACCAACGAAGAAAATTTTTCGCTTTACGTTTCCCTCGACTTTAAATCTCTTCTATCTCAGAAAATTCCAGCTGTCGAGCTCCTCAAGAGACTCGATATGTGAAATAGCTCAAAGAGACTGATGAAGCTCAAATACATTCCTGGACTGCTCTACGGCAATAGGATTTCAATAACTAAGGTACCTTGGATCTAATTATATGACACAGGATGTCATATTGCTGTGTGAGACCTAGTAGCCCTGAAACAACGATTTGCTTCCCTCATAGCCGCCCCATAAACCTCCTCGGCGTTCATACAGTATCATTTAGGCTTGGTAACACATAAGCATATGTGGTCGCTGCGCTTTCCGCACCTGAAGAAGAATAAGAAAAACGTTGTTATATTGGTCAAAGAGCAGAATACTGTAGCTGTTCTTCTCTTCTGTATATGCGGCCACTCATGCCGAGGTAATCCAAGTAGTGGTCACGTGCGATCCCATACTCGCACTGAACCCGATATTCTCCAACATACGTTATTTGTTTGGTTATACTGCTTCATGAAAGTCATTTTAAAAAGTATTTGAAATTTCATGTCTTAATGTTGAATATTTCTTTTATCGGCCCATAGCATGCTTCAAGTGTTCTTTAACAGCGTTTGGGGAACTAATAGGTCAAGGAGCCCAGCTGCATATTATGTGGCTCGCTCCCGAAATTCGCAAGTTACAGTACCGGATAGACATGGCTCAGTCTTCGTACTCTATGGAGTTGCTGCTACACGTGACATCCGCCTGGCACGCAGTCCTTCCGCTCATTTCATGCTCAATCCATCTGCGCAAACATATATTTAGCAATCCGCCACTCCCCTTCCCCTCTCTTCAACACCCATAGCTGCATGACGCTATCCCTCAATGCCTCTCCCGTCTCTCTCGACCTACAAATCCCCGTACATGTCGTCCTAGCAAACGCCCATTTCTCACCTCCCAAGCCTTCCCCTACCACATTAACCTCCTCAACCGAAATGGTAACCATATGATCGACCTCGTCGAAAAGCTTTGTATAGGCAGCCATGATGGCTTTGGTGCCCATGTGTGGTGGGGAGTGGGGGAACATGGCTACTGGTGGGATGTTGGGATCAGTGGTGTAGAGGGGAGTAAGGAGGAAGAGGGAGGAGTTGTTGAGTGTTTGCTGATAGCGAAGAAAGAGGGTTTTGATGGCAACGACATCGTCGGTCGGTGTGGACATTTTGACGTGGTTTGAGTATGGTTTTGCTGTAAAGGTGTGGTGTTAATTTGGCAATTAGAGGGTGGAGTAGAAATGGAGAGGTTTCGAAGTTTTTGGAAAGACTGATTCGGTAATTTGAAGGCTAATTAGACTTAAAAATCAAGAAACGCTCTTCTTCACTTGTAGTCTGCTCAACCAGTAATCAGTTGTGACAGGAGATGGTTTCGTCGACTGTTCTTTGTTTGAGAGTGGTTGTAATGCGACGTAATCCTGTTATGATGTACTGCGAGAACGGTGGCTGGTGTGGTTGGTAAGCATGCCTGCCTTGCCCAATCACGTTGCCTTGTTTGTCCCCTTTACAAAACCGATTGATAGTAAGTGATGTCCTTCGTCGACCTACCCAAAAGAGGCATAAGCTAAGCTCTTATCTGGTCATACAAACCGGCTGTTAATGTTGAATACTCAGATGCTCTCTTTTGCAGTCCATTCGCCCATTTTCTTCTCCTCTGCATTCCACCGAAACACGTTCCCGCTTCCAACATTATACTGGTAGTAATTTTCTGTCCCACCCTTTACCAAAGCTTTCCTAAATGTAATATTTATTCTTCCCTGTCCACCCTCCCCCCCAGCGCGCTTCGGAACGCTGTGCAACCAGTTGGACTGCGTCCGGCCTCTCATAAGAATCATTTCTCCCGGTCCTAGAGTAAACTTCAATGGTTTCACTTCTGGTTTAGCCGGGTGATCCTTGGATGGAGGACGCGGTTTATGCTTCATCAGAAAATCTCTTTTGGCTCCAAGCGAGAAAGATGCGATGGCCGGGTTCTGTCCTAGGAACCGCTCATCATCACTGTGGTAGGAGATGCTGTCATTTCCATCGGCATAGAAGTTCACTAAGCAAAAGTTGTACGTCTCCGCTGTCTTCTCCTCGGTAATTTTCTTCAAGACACTAAGACATTGAGGGATTGGTCGCGGCCTGCACTTGTACCTGTTCTCGAGAATAGGCTTCTTTGTCTCGCTATCCAACAGCTTGCCATTTTCGCCAAAGCAGCTGGTTGTATCCACGCCGAAAACGGTAGTGTATCTTGGTGTGTTTATGATAGTCTCTACTCCTCCACGATTGATTGTGTACTGCACCCGATAATAAAACAGCTCTTGTCGCAGGAACTCGAAAACCGCCTGATGGATGTCTTTGGGGATAAACGGTTGGAAGTAGAGGAGATCGAGATCAGGCTGGTCGTTGATGACCGTGCCTTCAACTACTGACGCAGTATTGAGACTCTGCTGTATGAGATCTGGTAGATATGGGATAGGGAACGGATAAGTGGGATGCTGGCTTTTTTGCGAGCTGAGTTCGTATTTCGCCTTCTTGACAGAGGGTTTGAAGAATGAATCGATTGCTCGTCTCTTTGACATAATCTCTAGATTATATCCTTTGAGAGGTTAGGAGAGGTTTGTCAAACGCAAAGTACCTGTGTACATACATCACCTGGCTATTGTAGCAATTCCTAAGAACTGACTATACATCTATGCACAAGGCCACGGGGACGCTGAAAACATCGGTATACAATAACTCCAAGTTACACTCAATTGCCTTTATGGAGACTTTTCGATAAAAGGATGAGATTTTAGTAGTTAGTGATCGATATACATAGAGGGGGGGCCTATACGCGTTTAACACTATCTAGCGACGCGGTCCGAAATCAATGACGTCACGTACATGTTTATTTGTGGCTAGAGATATGTGGCTGATGATAGTGGCTGAGGACAGAGGCTGATGATGGTGGCTGGTAAATGGGGTAGGTAGGGAGGTAATTCTATTGTGGCCATGCATCCTAGAGGTATGGGCACATAAATGTGACATCACTCCACTCTCCTCAACGACATTAATAACTTGACCATCACATTAGTATATCATAAGTATAGTCCCTCCATTTCACCCAAGATGTCTTTCAGCTTAACCCGCAGTCAACAAGAACTAGGTCCACTGCAAACGGGGACGGGAGCAACGAGCTGTCTCAGGGCACCACCATGAATCCCTCCAAATTTCATATTCTTGTTCGGACGCCAGTTCGTCTTCCACAACTGAACTCGAATGATAGAGCTGTTAAGCCACTTCTTTTCCCCTTCCCCGATACTTAGCCGACTTATTGTTGTCTCCGTTGAACAAGAAGGCCTCAAAGGCGATAAAGTTGCGCTCTTCAATGTTGCCCTTATCTGCCGTTCACTGAATAAGATGGCTATACCGTTACTTTAGTGAAGAATTCTTATCGATTTATCCGCTAACAAGTACTTACCAGCTTAGTTCGATATTGTCTTCCAACCCTTTAACCTTAATTCAGCATGCTTCAACATATAAGAGAGTATGGTCACTTTCAGTCTTACATGTTGGCTACGAGTATAATAGAGCCGATATAGGATCCCATCCATGATCACGACTAACTAAGCAAGATCTGGAGAACAACTCTCTACTTCATAAAAGTCCGATCAGAACGAAACACTTGGCTTTATCTTTTCTTTTCAAGGTGGTGTTATCACTTCAATGTGTTTCATTCATTCTTTTCCTTTAAACATTTAATGTCTATTCTACAAATAGGTATAACAAGTATATTTGCCTTCTTCGATATCTCCTGTCTTTCACTCGTTATACGAGACATCTTATCCTCTTCAAGTTTTACTTACAAGGCTTTGCCTACAACGCTTTACCTACGACGCTCAACCTACGAGGCGCAACTTATACCAAGCTCGGGATAATTCATTTATTCATAGGTTTCGCTGAATTTAGAAAGGATCGACCTTGCAGAACATAGACTGGAAAAGAGTACCTGCCAAGCACACTTAAACACGAACACGATGCTTCGCGTCTTCGTGCCCTTCGGGTTCACCCGTTCAGCTCCACGTGCCAAGGAGATTGGTCACAAGAATAGAAGCGGAAATGGCTTTAGACCTTCCGCAGTTAAACTAGCAGCACCTATCTCGTATAAAAAAAAAATTAAAAACCTGGACACTGAACGTCATGCTCAACTTATCCTCGGCTCTCACTCATTCCTTTGAATTTATATTAGACACAATTCCCGCCATTTGACCAGACATGTGCGCCGAGTATCAATCCCAATCTAACCACAGCAAACATGAAGTCCTCAATCACAGCCCTTCTGGCGCTGGCCACCACCACCCTCGCAGAATGGAAAAACCTCACAGCCTCCTCCTACACGCTCAAGGACAGCGGCCTCTCCCCCGTCATCGCTCGCCTCGATGCCGCCCTCCCCAACGTCTACGTCAAAGACATAATGGCCGATCTCAACCACGACAACCCAAGCGCCTCTCCTAATGTTAAGAACCTCGTTCCCGGGTCCGCGTATGCATGGCAAAAGACTAGCGACTTTAACGACCAAACAGGGCTGAAATGGTATCCCCAGGGCATCACTACCTCCGCGGACGCATACGAAAAGGGTGACTATGATGGTTTCCATGTGCATCTCGTGAGCTGGCACTCGGACCTCTACGACGGCGGAAAGCGCGGCGCGCGCATTTCCTTCGTGAACCGCGGGGATGGCGAGAGGAAGTATAGACACGTTCTCCTCGTACGACCGAAAGACGAAGACGACTTCGAGGCCATCGATAGTTTGCATGCAGGGGGTATTATGTGGTATGGAAATTTGCTGTATGTGGTTAGCACGAGAGGGGGGTTGTTGGTGTTTGATTTGCAGCGGATGTATAAGGTTGATACTTCAGTCGACGATAAAGTTGGAAAGCAAGAAGGCGGAAAGTATGCGGCTTATGGCTATAAGTGAGTGCGACGGTTTCTGTTGCTGGTCGCTGGTCTTTCTCTCAGCCTGATTTTGGGATCTCGATCTCATCTGTGCTTTTCGAGCCTCAACAGCCTCGAAAAGAAGAACGGTAAATCCCAGACTGAGACAAAATACTGACACACGTCACAGATATGTTCTCCCACAGGTCCGCTCCTACGACTGGCAAGCCGAAGACGGCGTCCGGGACTTGCGTTTCTCCTTTCTCTCGCTTGACCGCACCACAACCCCCGACACCCTGTTGGTCGGCGAATACTCCGCCACCCGCACCGACTCGCGCCTTGTCCGCTGGCCCCTCGACTACACAACCCGCGTCCTCAAATCCTTGACTGCGACCGAAGCCATCCAGCACGACGCCCTCCAGATCCAAGGCGCCGCTAGCATCGACGGCAAGTACTTTTTGACGCAGAGCGGCGGAGCATTGATTACGCATACGTGGGCCGATGGTGCAGTGAAGCATGGGAGTGTTTTCCCGAGTGTGCCGGAAGATTTGAGTGTGGAGAAGGGGAGAGGATTGTGGACTTTGATGGAGCAGATAGGGTTTAGGGGGGTGGTTGCTGTGGACGTGACGAAGTTTTAGAGGTCAAGGTACGTACGGGTATGGGGGGGGGAAGAGTAGCAGAACAGTGGAAACGTTAGGTGTGGAGGGTGTTAGACGTGGAGGGCGTTAGGGGTGGAGGAATGGAGGTATGGCAATGCGGCTAAGGTTTAATTGTATAGTGGGCCATTTAGCTGGGTATATCTCTTTAGGACTCGGAAGAAAGATCTAGTCAAGGTGCAGGACTCCTGAAGCTAAGATTCTCGAACATGGAGTTTCCATGTTCCGCGCAGCCAAACCGGAATTGAGCGGACTAACTTCTAGGGAAGTAAGGAATCCATGAAAATCCCCTTATTGTTCCAGCCTACCATTCCACTCAACGCAGAGGCTATTGTATGCTTACCCGGAAATATGGTTGGTCAGACATCGGATACAAACCCTTTGTTCCACAACCATCTAGACATCTACTGAGGAACGGCAAGATGTAATCGCAGACGTCGCATTACAGGAAATTGCGCCAGCCAAGTTCCATCTTCTATGCACGGCGACAGACCCTGTTTCCGGTGTGGAGCGCAATATCACGAAAGCGATCGCGGAGCTTCATCTCGTGGAGTTCGTTCGGGTGGGCAGGGGACGCGTAGGTGTGAATTGAGGGCTGGTATGTCGTTGGTTTGAGGGACGTATATAAGCTTGTACCCTCTCCTAGTAACAATCCTCTTCCACTTTCTAGAACTACTGTTAGACAGGAAGGTCACATGAGTCTTGGCTCTCTGTCATGTCTTTACCCCTCGCATTCGACAAGACAAAGAGGACAACGCAATGCACAATGAAACACACACACTACATACATTTCCGATCAATAGTACCTTTCCCTCACTTCAGGCTTACAAATACCTATAGAAGTGATTATTAATAAGCGAGCGTATGTAACGGTTTTATAGGTACTGTAGCATGTGACATTTTTGGCTAACGCTATTCCGCCCTTGCGACGCCGATCTTCAACATCAATCATCAGCTCAATCTCAACTTCTTCCTCCTCACCAACCTTCTTTTTTCCCTACAATAACATAAAAACCACTCAAAGTACTGTATAAAAAATATAATATCTAGGATTAAGGTACACAGGCCATGGGTCTCTGTACATTTTACACATTCTCCAGGTTTCCTGTTTATCATCGCCTACAACAAAGCATTACTCCTCTATCCCATTTCTTATCCCACTCCTCCATTCCATATCATACTTCTCAATCTCCACTCACTGTCTCCAAAACTACCACTCCACATCCCTCCACATCCAACATCCAGACGTTGCACCAGCGCTCCTTTCACACAGCTCCCGCCACAATGTCGGCCCCATCCAAACTCCAGAACTGGTCCGCAGACCAATATGTCAAGTTTATATCGCAGCGTAACCGGCCACTCAATGACCTGATCTCCCAAATTCCACCTCTTCCCAACCAAGAAAAACCAAGGATCCACGACCTAGGCTGCGGTCCTGGAAATTCCACCTCAGCGCTTCTTCAGGCATATCCAGATTCCCGTATCACGGCTATGGATTCGAGTTCGGATATGCTGATTAAAGCACGGAAGGCGTTGGGTGGGGAGGATGGCGTGGAAGTTATGGAAGGGGATTTGGAAACGTATGAACCAGGTCCGGAGACGGCTTTGCTATTTAGCAATGCGGTATTCCATTGGCTCCGACGTGAGACACGTATACCGACCATGATTCGGTTGCTAGAAAATTTGAGGAGCGGTGGCGTGCTCGCGATTCAAGTCCCTGATAACTATACCGAGCCTTCTCACACGCTCATGCGGGAAACTGCTCTCATACCTGGTAGACCCTGGAGCAAGTATTTTGAAAACTCTCATGTTGGGGAATTAGGAAACGAGAGAAGACCGGATCTCGATCCAATTGAAGGCCCAGAGGAGTTACATGATGCGCTCATCCCATATTGCCAGGATTTGAATATATGGAGAACGACGTATATGCATGTGCTAGATGGGCCCAGGGATATTGTGGAGTGGGTCCGCGGAACAGGATTGTTGCCGTTTTTGAATTGTATGGAGGGCGAGGAGGAGGTGAAAAAAGAGTTTCTGAAAGAGTACGAAAAGGCGTTGGGAAAACAATATAAGCCTTTGATGGATGGTAGGGTGATGCTAGGATACCCGAGGTTGTTTTTGGTTGCGGTTAGGAAGTAGAAGACTGAATGACAAGCTGATACCTAGTGGCATATAGCGCCTATGCAGAACCAGCGTTTGTAGATCGAGATGTGGCTTCGGAAACGGTCGTCCAGGAAAACTGCGGGAAGCGTGGAAGAAACAGTGACAAGTTCTTATCCACTACATTCTGGTCAAGCAGATGTCCTTCTATTTCCTCACAATGTTCCTACACATTAAGCACCAAAACTCAAGTTTATGCAAGACTTGGATCTCGGCATCGGCGAGTTAGCAGGAGAACAACGCATTTTCACATCCCACAGCCAGATGCGCTTCCACTCCCACTTCACCTCCCTCAACATTATTCACTTCAGGACCGAACACTTTCCTTTTGTTTACTTCTAAACAAATGACATCAATTATTTCCTATGCGGTGAAATACATTTTTCTGACTTTACCGTTGCCTCTCTTCCTCCTTCTCTTTACCCTTCACTGACACAATTCCTCAACTCAAGGGTCAGCATACTGTAAGTTGTATCACCCCTATTCCAACTCCCTCTCCTTCTAACTGTATGTAAAGAGCAGCCACCATGAATATCTCCAGCATGTGTGCCCGCTCGGCCAAACTGGCTGTCGAGATGCAGCTAGAAGACCTTGATATTCTTCTAGATGGCCTGACGTTCGCCTCCTCCCAAGACGCGCGGGATGAGCGCGCGGTTTTGGAAATCCTCAAAATAGATTACCAAGCCGCCCTCCTCGATCTTGAAGGCCGAATTCTCGGGTTGGAGATTCTCAGAATCGAGCACCAAAACCGCGTCGAGTTTGAGCGACTTCTCGCAGAGGACCGTCAGGCGGAGCAGGACCACCGACTTGCTTGCGAACTCGTTGGCATCATACCATCTCCAGAAATTTATCGCGAAGAGTCTCCTCTCCAGCAACCTACCAAGGAGGAATCCCGTGCCCTCCAACTGTACCAGGACCTCAACCTTCCTGTCATCCTCTTCGAGCAAGGCTATGATGGCGCATCCCGCTTCGTTGAAGAAAGTTTACCATCAGCATCGAGCAGCAAACCCAAGGATACCCTCTTCGCTTCTCATCGCAGCTCCGATTCCTGTTCATCAGACATCGGCAACGACACCACCCTCGTCAAATACTCCGAGCCTGATACCGAACCCCGCCATATCACGCATGCCCTCTGCGTCGCCTGTCTCGAAATCCATCCGCGCTTCGACATGCTGGAGCTCTCCTGCAACGGCAGTGGCATCGGTATCACTGTCCCGCCATTTCTCACCCACTCCTCCTCCTCCTCCATGTCGCCCAGCAGCGCCACATCCGACAATGACCCCGAAACCAAAAACCACGCCTACTGCCGCGACTGTCTCACTGACCTCTTCACCTCCGCCCTAACAGATACCACGCTCTTCCCCCCGCGTTGCTGCTCCGTCCGCATCCCGCTCACCGACTGCAAACTCTTCTTCAACCACGACCTTGTGGCGCAGTTTGAAGAAAAAGAACTCGAGCTCATGACGCCCAATCCGATCTACTGCAGCGCGCCGGGCTGCTCTGCCTTCATCCGCCCCGAATGGGCCAATGCCGACGTCGCCGTCTGCGGCAAATGCGGACACCGCACGTGCGCAATTTGCCGCCATGGCGAGCATATCGGCAGTTTGTGTCCGCAGGACGAGGGGACGCGGCAACTACTGAAGACGGCGAAGGCGAAGAAGTGGCAGGCGTGCAAGCATTGCAACAATTTGGTCGAGTTGGCACACGGCTGCTTCCACATGATTTGCCGCTGCACGTATGAGTTCTGCTATGTGTGCTCGAAGAGGTGGAGGACCTGCACTTGTCCCCAGATGGATGAACGTTACCTCTTCGCCAACTCACATGCCGCAGAACCCGAGCCCGAAGTGCTCCCTGGCCCAGCCCGTCCCGCTATCCGCTTCGATGATCTCAACGGTAATTTCCACCCCTACTCAACCGCTACCCAACTCAACTAACATACCAATAGCCCAAATCAACGAGCTCCATACACGGATCCTCGACTTCGCAACCGCTGGGGCTAATGTCGACGGAATTTGCATGCACATGTGGCGCAGGGAGTATGCGGAGCCTGGCAAACGTCTGCCCTGCAATATCTGCGGAGGCAAACTGAGATTCTTGAATGGGTGCATGCAGCCTGGTTGTGGCATGGAGGTGTGTAACCGGTGCTTGAATAATCGGTTGTGAGGAGGGTGAATGGTAAGGTAGATCTACTTCTAAGGTCAGTATTCGAAGGGGACGATGGACGATGGACGATGGAGGTAACTAAACTGAATGACAAAGGTACCGCGGTGTATTCCGGATACGAATGACCCCTGAAGAAATGATCGGAAAGGCCCCCTGTACTTTTGTCTTCACACTGTCCAAGGTGTAGATTATTGAGTTGTCATAGGCTTATAGTCTTTGAATTGAACTTGTTGAAGCAGTGAAATCATTTCATTTTGTATATGCCTAAGCGTGATAGGATCTAGCAGCATATCTTATTTTTGTGTGAACATCGACAGGTGAATTAGGCCTTCCGAAAAACCAGGAACATAGAACCTTCTCCTATACAAAACCACGTAGGAAAAGGAGGAGAAACCATATCTTAGATCTTCGTGCCACCACTCTTCCCAACCGTAACATCCGGATAAAGAGTCTTCTTACCTGAAGCATCCAGCGGCGTGTTAGCATCAGCCGGCATCAGCACCCGAGTACTAGCAACTGTAACATTAAGTCCCTGCAACTGCGTACTTGGAACAATAGTACCATCCCCAGAGTACACTTTCCAGCTCAACCGCTTCGTCAGATACGGGACCACACTCTTTGGATCCAGATCCGCCAACTTGCCTGCGGCAATCCGATCTACCAGAGAAGGAGTCAAGTTCACAGACCCTACAGCCTTGTCTTTGCTAGCCTTAGGCATTTTCATGCCCATAGGCATCAGGACATTCCAAGTACCGACATTCTCAACCGCATCAGAAGACGTCTCGCCGTCAAAGGAGAACTGGACCACGAAGACATTCGGCAGAGAACTCCGCAGCGCAGAAGTCTGAATAGTCCAGTCAGTGAAAGAGTTATCCGTAACCAGATGTTTCATATCGCCACCGCTCGATTCAGCGTTTCCGGGCCACATATGGTTGATGACCTTGGGCGTATAGAGCTCTGCAATCGACGCATTGACGCTGGCCCGGAACAGTTCGTCGGAGGCGAAGTTCCAGTGCTGAGTCTCAGGATAAGCGTATCCAAATACGGTGGAGTCCCTGACATCTCCGCTCGTCCAGAATGTGTTGCTGGTCTTCCAAAATGGGGAGAGAGGGGTGTTAGCGTCTACCACAGTTCTATCAGCGATGGCGAAGCTCCCGGTATAGCCGATATCGTCCTCCTCAATGAATTGGTCTGGGTGGGCCTGCATCCAAAGGTCGAACAGGCGGTCGACGTTGCTAATACATTCATGTTAGAATACAGAATGTGCAGAGGGAAACTGCGGGGCCACATACCAATGATGAAGCATGAAAGCAGGTTCAAAGGCCGAATACTCAAGAGGCCACATATGCCCGTCGGTCTTTTGCGGACCTGCGCTTGTCTCTCGATTCCGCATCCCGCCAATGACGTAGTGAACAGTCCCGTGTTGATGTTCCAGCCAAGAATAGCTCCAAGCGTTCATCGAACTGGCGGCAGCAAATCCGTTGCCAATCCCGTCATGCATACCTTGTGCATAGGCCCTAAATTGTTCCACAACCACATTGTTCTGAGATTCAGCAGTGGAAAGGTCTGAAGTGGGCCACCGTAGGGTTGTATTCATCCTCAGCCACTACAGCATATGTCAGCTCCGCTACAGGTCAAAAAGGAACAAGAACTTACTCACCTGGCCGTCAAAGTCACTGGAAAATGTGGGGTGGAATCTGAAGTGATGGAGTGGATTTTCAATCTCCTGCTCCTGTCCATCAGTGCCTGTCACACGGACAGTCGGCTGAAGGATGGCATCCGGCACGGTAGCATTCTCAACCGCCCAGTCCCAATAAGGGATGCGAAATTGGTCGGCAGCAGTAGCATATCGCTCGCAAAGGGGTTCTGGAAACTGCTGGGAGATGTTCAAGACATGTTTGTAGAGTTGTTGCTGAGGAGAGTTGTCAGTCCATAGTTTTTGATGACATAAGCACCATTCCGTCCGGCTGCCGCAGAGTAGGAAGGAGCGCACTCACCTCATATAGGGCAAGATAAGCGCGATGCCACCCAAAGAACATCACATTCTGATGGGGGCAATAACCTGTGCGTTTACCGGGGATGCCTTGAGCATTTGCCCATGGGACATAGGGGACGCCATGAATACCTGCCGTGCAAGTTAGAGACGCACGTGTGCAACTGCGGAGAAGCTGGCTCATTTGCCCACCTGCGATCTGGTAAAACGAGAGCGGATCTTTCTGATCCACCATCTGGAAGGACTGAAGACCAAGCAGATAGAGATTCCACGTGTCGGGATAATTTTGCTGGAGGTCACGGATCTCGCGCCGAATCGGGACGGCACCTGCGCATTTCAGTTGTCAGTTTTTCGTGCGCCAAAGAAATTGGAGATACCTACCATTGGGTTGTTTTCCAGTACCTATACCAGTCGTGAGAATTATTTCGTCAACAATATAAGGAGAAGCAGGCCTTCCCTGAGCAAAAGCGCTCAAGAGAGCAGCGAGGACGATACAGAGGAACAACATAGCGAACAGCGTTGACCACTGAAGAAGGGACGGTGTCCAGAGGTTGTGGGCAGTGGAAAGGGAAGGCGGGACTTGAGCAAGCGAGTGAGGTTGAAGTTGAAATGCAGAACCTTCAAGCTATATAATGTCAGCTCCGTGGGCGAAAGGTGAAGGTGAAGGTGAAGGTCAAGCTTCCCACTGAACTTCATTCACTCACTTCGATCACTATATATCATCCGATTATCTCCGCACCTCTCTTAAAGCCGACTGGCAAAAAGCCCTCAACTTCACACCGCAATTCGTAAGGGAGTGTGGCTGTCTAAAGGAAAGGTTGGCGGCGCCGCGGTCGTTTCTTCGGTCACTTCTCCCAGTCAGTTTGGTCCTCTACACGCCCACCGCAAGATGGCGCAAAACACAGCAGCTGTAGGAGAAGACGCGCTGCCGCCACGCGCCTTTCACAACGTCGCCTCCACTCTCCCGGATACCCATGCATGCCTATCGCATGGTGAACCATGGCCTCCCGTAGACGCCGTGGCAAGGCAGTCGTCAGCTAAGAGATGACAGCGCAGAAAATAGCACTGTACACAACCTAACACTAATACCAGCAAATTATACACACTTGAAAATCTACGGGCCTGAACATGCATGGTGCTAGGCATAACGGAATGAAAAGGGGCTTCTGTGGTTAGTTACACCGCAGAACCTGGTACCCTTCCTGAGGCGTTCCAGCGAGGGAATACGGGAGCCTGCATGATCGTTTCTAAAGCCAAGTAACGGCATAGCCCCGCTTGTATTGATTGTTGATTCCTTGACATGTCCGTCTCGACAAATATACGGGTACCTGAACTAGTGTGTGTAAGAAGGTGGGTAAGAATATGTCAACATATTCGGTGCTACATCCAAACGATCGAGTGATAATGATAGGCTACTAGAAAGACCAGTTTTCATGGGCGTACAATATGAATGTAACTAGGGTACAATAAGACGCTCGATAAACTAAGTGTTGCGTTGGTCAGAAACTCAAAGAAGTTAAAATATAGTTACCGCTACCTAACTCATTACTTCGTGTCATCGTGTACCTCATAAACCCTTCATCCTCGTCCCCGGGCTGGTCCAATTGCCTTGCCGTTCAAATGTCGTTGTAGCCAAGGAACCGCTTTTCCAGTCCCTTATCGGCCACGGCCCAAGCCCACGCCCGTCCAGCTTCACCACACCACAGCGCCGAAGGGTCATCAGACTTCTCCAACATGCCGTCCTTTTCCATTGACTTGATCTGGTGGCCAGTCGTGTACGTGAGAAAGTGCTCCAGTTGCTCGCCTTCGAGCGCTAGTGCGTTTCCGGTAATTCCATGGCACAAGCAAGGCTCCTTGGTCAAGAGGCCCCTTTCCCAGATGCATTCCCGTCCTTTGTTGATGGCTCTCTCGATACGGTCATGGAGAGCGGGAAAATGTTTTTTAATCGAGAGAAGAGAAGCAACTATACCGGGTGCTCCGTGACAGAACTGGACAAGGCGATCTTTGCCAGGAGGAAGGGAGGAAGGAAAGTTACCACTCTCGTACTGGTAGCTAAGAAGAGCGCCAAGTTCTGGTTCCAGTTTAGGAGCCCAAGATGGATCGGTCAATACGATCTGGGTGATGATCCCAATGACACCATGAACCGCACCGACGTATGCTTTGCCGTGCCATTTCCAGGGGCGCGGAGTCTCCATAATAGCTTCGATCACCTCGGCGGCGGTGTCGTCGATTAGCTCCAGTGTTTCCTTGTCTTCCAAGAAAGACCCCCGCACTAGGCGGAGGAGGTATAAATAGCCGGCGCGTCCATAAAGCCATTCATTGGAAGCGTCGTCTTCGATAGCTACTGCAGCAAAGTCGCAGAGCTCTTTGACCGTGTCGGTGTCCTTAGCGGTAGCAGCATACAAAGCAAGAAGTGACATGATATCGTCGCTCACACCGCATTTGCTCGGCTTTGGCCCAGGATATTCTTTGATATGGGACTGCGCCTGTTCAATAAAGGCCGCCGACCACGTGTTCATAGGGTATTCATCAAGTGTTAAGTCGGGATATAGTTTGTGAAGCGCAAAGAAAAGATAAGCAATAGAGATGGGTCCGTAGTACAATCCACCTCCTACCGGGACTTTGTGAGGTGGATAGTCAGTAACGAGCCTGTCTAGGGACGCCATGAGCTGCTTGTGAGGGTCCCGTCTCGACAGGTCGGCATCATTCCGAAAATAGCGTGGTAGATGGCCAGATGGGGCTCCAGTGGTCTTTGGTTCCGACATACTGAAGTAGGATTTTGTGGCGAGACCGTTGAGTGTTGGTGGAGAGGTGTGCTTTCCGTCGCTAAGGTTCAAATAAGTTTCCGCTGAGCAGACAATGACGTCAACGAGCGACCGTGATAATGTGTGTATAGTAGAAGGTCGACTCAAAAAGAAAAGAGATTAAGCCAAAGAATAATGGACAGTATGGGGCAGATGGTGTTATTGTGATGTTGATGAGTATGACGAAGTTGTTGCAGCAAAGGGAAGTCGAAGTGGGCTGTAGGAAAGTGATCACGTGCACCACCCCGCCACTGTGAATCAGACTTATTTATAAGCAGTGTTCTTGTGGCTAAACGGATAGACACTGTTTGTTAGACTACATGTTGGAGTTAGATGTCTTTTAATTGGAAGCACAATTTCCTGTTAATGCTTCCTTCCGTATCATGCAATCAATATATGCGAAGTTCCGGGCCACTAGAGAAGGTGTAGCTGAATTCATCGGTCAAGTACGAATTAAACCACGGACCTTCCAAGAGGCAGTAACCTTTATATAATAGCAGAGGACATCGGAGTAGGTATATTCGACTTGAAGGAGCCGAAGTCAATTCTATAATAACTTTTTGAGGTTTCTTTATGTAACTGAAAGAACTAACAGCGAAATACGAAAAATGAGAAGTCCGGTCCGTTAAGGAGGCGTTAATTCACCTGTGTCCACAACATGTATCTATCGCCCGCTCCTTACGAGCTGCTCAGATATCTAAAAATACTAACGTTATCGTGTTGACTATTCTTTATTTTGGATTCTACGGAGAAGGGTATATAGAAATCATATATATAACGCTTTAAAGTTTGATCCCTCCAGAACCGGGTTATTGACCTCAACTTTAGCCTCCAGTTAGTTGGATTGCTCACATAAAGGTAGTTTGATGCTCCATCAAGGGCTGGAGTAACAAAAGTATAATAACCTAGGAGCTAGTAGCTCAATCGTGGTCCAGATCATTTTACTATCAAGAGTGGCAATGCATCCGGTGCGGTGATACTCGCGCCCCCAGTTTCGGAAGTTGACGAGCAACTGGATTTGGATAATGGTCACTGGAATGGAAGATGACGTGGTGCTATACGATGGTCAGCTTCGCGACTAAGAAATGACCTATCTTTAATACTTCAACGTCCGTACGTCGCGCATTCCTTCGACCAATGGAGGAGATGTCAAGCTCTCTACTCGTATCACCCTGTTGTGAACCTGAGCATGGGATGGCCGCGTCATTTCCGTTTCTTTGTCATTCCATTCCGCTGCTTTGTCATTCCCTTCCGCTAGTGGACTGGGTAGAGTAAAGCGGCTGCAGCGAGCTCGTTCATTATGGCTTTGAAATTGGAATCGAATCAGGACAAGTCAGTCCTCCTAATGTTGAGATTGATAAGGATATGGTGAGTTAAAAAACACTACGTACGACTGATGGCTACAGATGTCGTACTTGGCATCCATTTCATATGGCGTAGACAAGACTGGGATTATCCAAGGGACAAGATCTAAACCGGGAAAAGCCACCTGAGATATAAACGTAGAGAGAAGAGAAATATAATTGAAGAAGAGAACAATAAAACTAGTGGGAGATTATTCAAATGACGGCTATGTTAAGTCCATGTTTACATTGATTCGCTAGTTAGGGCGTGGGCCTTCTCGCGTCAAGGAATTGATAGCTTGGGCGGCAGCGAGGTCGCACCATTCTGCTGTGAAACTCTGAGCTTGATTGAAGTCAGATATACCTGATATTTATCAGAGATTGGGAACTGTTTCGTGGTATTTCCTCCGGACGATCAGACAAGGAAAGGAAACACTTGTTCCGATCAACTGCGGTGGAGATCTCGCCGTGAGAGAGTATTCATTGCAATCGGCTAGGCACTAGATGAGGAATGCTTTTGGGTTTTTTTTTCATCGAGATTCTGTGGTTATGTGAGACTGAGATGGACATAAGGGTGGAGTTGCGAGAGGGGAACTGGTGGGACAGAGACGATGTGCTGAGTCAGCATGTAGCGGTCCTGGAGTGCGCCAAAACGCGTGCAAAAGGTAGACGTGACGGTCGCATCTTCATCAACCTCGCTCATCATTCAATCTTTTACTGTTTGCTAATACAATATGTACAAGAATTTGATATTCAAATCCATCGCCCAGCCATCTACACAACCGTCACTGTCGCATTACCCCTCAAGTCCTTCGAGCTGCTGCCTGCCCAAACCGTAAACTCGCCCGGTTCAACAACATACTTCATCTTCATATCCCACACACCCCAATCCGCAACATTGAGCGACAAATCTACCTGTTCCGTCTTGCCTGCCTTGACCAATACCTTCTTGAACGCCTTCAGCTGAATATTCGGGACCGCCACGCTCGCAATCATGTCCTGCACATAGACCTGCACAACCTCCTTTCCGTCCACCTTAGACTTGTTAGTGATATTGACGGAGACAGTGATCGTATCGGAGGCGGACACATTCGTTTTCGAGACAGTGATATTAGAATACGTGAAGTTGGAGTAGGATTTGCCGTATCCGAACTCATAGAGAGGAGCTGGAGTGCCGATAACGTACTGATGGCCGAACTGGATGGTGCCGTTGGGTAGTATGGATCCAGCATCTGGGTTGGAAGGGCGGCCTGAGTTCAGGAAGTCATAATACACAGGCAATGTGCCAACGTCGTAGGGAAAAGAGACGGACAGCTTGCCGGATGGATTAACGTCGCCGAAGAGAACGTCAGCCAACGCGTTACCGCCTTGCTCGCCGGGGTAAAACTGCTGGACCAAAGCTGAAGCAGACTTGGAAATCCAGGGTTCAGAGACGGGCTTTCCGGACTGGAACACAACAACTGTGGGCTTGCCGGTTTCAATGATAGCTTGGACGAGAGGACCCATGGCCCCAACAAGGTTAAGAGAAGAGACATCGACGTGCTCGCCGGTAGTAGCGTTGAGGCCTACCCATAGTTCTTGCTGGTCTCTTGACCATGTTCCGACAACAACAACTGCGACATCGGCCTTTTTGGCTGCCTTGACAGCATCCTTGAATCCGGACTGATCGTTTGACCAACGCTCGCAACCCTTCGCATATGTTACTTTTCCCTTCG
Organism: Delitschia confertaspora ATCC 74209; assembly: GCA_010093945.1. Lineage (NCBI taxonomy): Eukaryota > Fungi > Ascomycota > Dothideomycetes > Pleosporales > Delitschiaceae > Delitschia > Delitschia confertaspora. The sequence goes on from ML993900.1 coordinate 83,854, forward strand.
TGGCGTTCCGAATACCCTGCAGAGGGGTGACGTTGCTAGGATTGTACTGTGACTGATACACGACGTAATCGCCCAGCTGTAAAAATGTGAACAAAGTTCCAGTTAGGAGAGGCGTGACAACTTACATTGGCAAAGTCGGCCATCGGTCCAATGACCGCAATGTTTGCTGACTTCTTGAGAGGCAGGATACTGTTTCGGTTTTCTAGGAGGACGATGGATTCGGCATCGATCTGCCTCGCAAGTTTAACATGCTCCGTAGTGTGAATCAAAGCTTGGGTTTTGTTTCCTGACACACCCTTGTACGGCTCTTCGAACAAGCCCAACTCGAACTTGGCCCTCAATTGACGCGCTACCGCAGTATCGACGACATCAAGATCTAGCTTTCCGGATTCCACCAGCTGGGGAATGACTTTGTAGTTGTAGGAGCCTCCGCCCATCTCTACATCATTGCCAGCTGGAAGAGCGTACATGGTAACTGCCTCCATGTCAATGGGCTTGCAAGCACACATCTTAAAGGAGCAGCAAAGACGATCTGTGGCTCCAGCGTCGGAAGTGATCCAGTACTTGTAACCCCATTCATTCCTGAGGATCTCCGTCTGCAGGTGATGGTCGGCAATCGAAGGAATACCATCGTAAGAGTGATATGCACCCATTATGCTGTAAGCTCCAGCATCGATAATGGCTCGCTTGAAAGGGGGCAGCCACGTCGTACGTAACTCTCGTTCTCCGCCATGAACGGGTCCGGTATTGAGTCCCTGTTCGGGATTGGAGAATCCAGCAAAGTGCTTGACCGTGGCGCTGACATTGCCTCCTTGGATCCCTTTGACGACGCTGTAGGCCATCTCTCCCACCAGGTGTCCATCTTCACCGAAAGTCTCCTCAACGCGGCCATAGCGGAGTTCACGAGCCAAGTCGGCAAGAGGAGCAAAAAGCTGGTTGACTCCAAGAGCAAGGGATTCCTCAGCAATTGCCGCACCCATCTTCTGGATGAGCTCAGGATCAAAGGAGCAGGCTTGTCCAATTGGGCTGTTGAAGATGGTAGCGTTACCCACTAGGAACCCATGGATACCCTCAGTCTGGACGAAGGCGGGGATGCCTGATGAAGTCAGTCACCAATTCGAAAGCGACTAACCGCAATCTCTACATACCAAGTGTCGTGTTTTGGATCAGGTATTCCTGGGCCTTGCGGACGCCTTCGCTGATCCAGTTCTGAGGAACCGGATATCCGACGTAAAACTGGCCTGCCTTCTGGTCCATGTTGGCGACAAGGCCGGTGTAGTTGAACTCATTGGTGGTTGTATTGATCCAGTTGGAAATATCACCCTGGAGGAGCTGCGCCGTCTTCTCCTCAATTGTCATCCTCGACAACAGGTCAGATACTCTGGCCTCGACCGGTGCATTAGGATCCTTGTAGATGGCATTTTCAGCTGCCTTCCTGCGCACCAAATCGACTTCTTGGGCAGAAACGAGAGGCAGAACACCCAACAGGGCGATGGTCTTACGAAGCGAAGGCATGACTGCGTTGCTAACGATTCCTATTCCCCAAGAAGACCCCAACCATGATTCTATATACTATTTTATGACCCGCTTTTCCATCAAATCTCGCAATCTCCTCATGATTGAACATTTTGCCGCGATCCTGGTTCAAGTTCCATTGAGCTAAAGAAGGTCCTGAAAAACGAACCTCAGCATCGGGTCAGAACTATGCAGCAAGGAATTTTTTCGGATCCGCGTCCCGGGTTGCGCTGTGGTGCAGCAGCATCTCAATTGAAAGGAGAAACCAAATGTTGATGTTGGTGATCTGGAGATGGAACCTTGGGGCTGCAGGGGACAGTTCTGTGATTGGTGGACAATTGCAACACTACCTTTACCATCACATTGGTCCTGTCTATGCTTTCCCCCACACTTTCCCCGGACCATGCATTTAACTCAACGGCCAAGCTGGTCCGCATCATACTATCGGTCTATGGCCTATATTGAGTCGCTTCCTCCCGATACTAATGCAATATTAAATTAACCACTGGCAGGACCATGTGAGGCGACCATCTGGATCGTAATCAAGCGGTAGTCAGCACTACTCACTACCACGTTGGGATAGATCTGTTTATTATAAGGTTTATCTACATGACTTTTCTTTTTGATCTTCTTGTCTTCAAATTTGTCCTCCTCCTGAACCTCCATTGTGCTGGAGAGCCATCATCTTCAAGATGGGTCTTTTCTTTAACGTTGCGCTGGCTGTATTCGCGGCAACAGGGTCGTTCCTTTTTGGATATGACTCTGGTGTCATGACGGATGTGATTCAATCGCCGCATTTTTTGCATTTCTTCAATACCAATCCAGATACGCCCATCATCGGTGCTATCAACTCGACATTTTCGGGTGGAGCGTAAGTACCCCACATGTTAACCATTTGCTGGCGTGCGGTGAACTGACTATTCAATAGTGTTTTCGGAGCGTTGATGTGTGAACCCAGGCACCTTATGTTCTAGCATTGAAGTTGACATCTTTTAGGGGAGGTCTCACCATGGATCGATTCGGAAGAAGGAAAACAATACAACTTGGAGCACTCTTCAATCTTATCGGAGCATGCCTTCAGTCCGGAGCTCAGAACCTAGCCATGATTCTCGTCGGACGCATTCTAGCAGGATGGGCGATCGGTATCATGTCCATGTCTGTACCCGTTTATCAATCCGAATGCGCCCATCCACAAATCAGAGGTAGTTCGGACAACTGCTGAACTCGGGAAAAGATCCTGACTTTGTTTAGGTCTGATTGTTGGTCTTACCCAACAAATGATTGGTATTGGTTTTATCGTTTCAACTTGGATCGGTTATGGCTCGTCCAAGGTTCCAGAAACCAGCTCTTTCTCGTGGCGGTTTCCTCTTGCGTTCCAGGCTCTCCCTTGTGTCATCCTCATTACCGGTCTCTTCTTCCTTCCGGAGTCACCTCGTCATTTGATCGAAACCGATCGGGGTGATGAGGCTATGAAGGTCCTTAAGAAGATGCACTTCAACGGAACGAATATGGACTGGGTTGAGTCACAGTACCATGAAATGAAGCTTACTATCGATGCTGAGAAGGCCTTGACCGTGCCTGGATGGAGGATCATGTTTAAGGTCAAGCAGTGGCGGATCCGTCTCACGCATGCTGTGCTGGTCCAGGTTTTCACACAGATGACTGGGTAGGAGCATATACATTTAATAAGCCAGATGATATTTTGTTAATGAAAAGGCAGAATAAACGTTATCGGCTACTACCAGACCATCATGTATAAGAATTTGGGTATTACCGGCGACCGCAACCTTCTCGTCACGGGCATCTACAACGTTGTCGGTCCGGTCTTCAACTTCTTCTTCATCACCCTTCTTCTCGATCGTGTGGGGCGCAGGAAGCCACTCCTGATTGGTACCGTTGGCATCACCATTGCTTTGATCTGCGAAGCGGTCATTGGCTCTCAGATCCCGGGCGCAAAGGGCTCTCGCAAGGACTCGCTCTCCATCGCAGGCGTCTTCTTCCTGTTCTGCGTGTCGGCCATTTTCAGCTGTTCTTTTGGACCGATTAGCTGGGTCTACATGTCGGAGATTATGCCATTCCAAATCCGTGGTCGTGGTTCTGCGTTTGCTACTGGTATCGGTAACTGGCTTGTCTCGACCATCTGGTCCCAAGTCTCACCTATCGGACTCGGCGAATTGACTTACCGGTTTTACTTCGTATTCGTGGCATTTAACATCTGTGTCACATTCCCGGTTGTGTTCTTCTTCTTCAAGGAGACGAAGCAGATGACCTTGGAGGAGATTGATTTGCTGTTTGGGGATAGGGCGCTGGGCCAGCTGCCGGAGGATTTGACGCAGAAGGAGGTTAGGGAGACGAAGGCAGGGCAGCAGGTTGAGTTGAAGGAGGTACAGAAGCAGCATGTTTAGTTGTTGACATCTGCATAGATTCTGTAATGGAAGTTAGTGGGACATTATAAAATCCTTATATACGTTCAATACAACGTCTCATTAGACAACGGCATCGATGCGTCTATCTCCACTCAAATGAGTAACCTGGTCTATATTGGTCTCATTTATATTCTTTTGACTATATGTAACGTGAATTTCACCATTCAATTTATTCGTTTATTGTGAAGAAAAAGACCACCCTTTGGAGCATCTCCAAAAAGCCAGGTTCGAAACCGGACCTGAATTCTCGCAATATCAAGACTTACATTTACTATTTTTGCTTTAGAAATTTGTGATTCGCTGGGAAAAACTAGTGCAGCTTACCTCATCCCCACCCACTTTCATCCCATCCCAAATCACAAGCAAGTTCGCAACAGACTTTGTCCAACTTCCTCATTCATCAACGCCAGCAAAAACTTATCAACACACCCGATCATACCAAGCTACTTCAAACCAGGAACACGGAATGTAGGCCCGGAATATTCTTTTAAAAATATGCAAGCCGTCGCGTATGCTTCCACTAACAGTAGCCTATCCATACTCCGCTTTCATTCGGAGAATGAATGCCCGAAGATTGGCATGATCTCCACCCCAAGGCCTCCAGCTCAACCCACACCTATCCACTGTGTTGGATGACATTTTCTCCGCTTTAAGGACCCCGTGGGGTGCCGTATTTGCCTTTTAGCCAGCATGGAAAGTTTATTTGTGTAGTCATACCACATCATGGAAATGTAGAAGCAAACCAGATTTTGTCAGTCGTTCATAGAGGTATTCCATCATCAAGCATCAATCATTCCTCTTCAGCCTACAGCAAACAAAAATGAAGTTTCGCGATGGTCTGTTACCCTACCTACGGACGGATCGACATTCAAAGTACTTGGATTAACGTAAGCAGGCATGTGGCTCGTCGACAGCCAAAAAACAGTCCAATATGCCGAAGAAGTATACACCATCAACCAGCGGGAAGACGGCAAAGCCCTCAATCTCCTGTGCCCGACGAAGAAGATCTTCAACCGTGGAGACACTCTGAATCTTGGAACCCTGAATGTCGAACTTGAAGCACAGTTTGATGGTGTCATTTCTATTGAGGTAACACATTTCGAAGGCGCGCAAAGAAAGGGGCCGAACTTTGATTTGTTTCCGGATGGAAAACCGGAATGTAAGGCCAATGTCGAGAAGACGGAAAAGGGGACAACGATCACATCCGGTGCTTTGGGTGCTACGGTCTCTGCGGATCCGCATACCTTTGATATTAGATTCCACGCGGCAGACGGTTCGAAAACATTGACTTCGTTATTGAATAGGAGTGTTGGATTAGCATATTCACCAACGCTCACTACGCCTAAGCAAGTCGAAGACATGAGGGAGCGGAAACACTACATTTTCACACAGTCCGAGCTTTCCGTCGGGGAGACTGTCCATGGACTCGGTGAAAGATTTGGAGCGTGGAATCGCGTAGGACAGAGTATCGAAGTTTGGAACGAGGATGGTGGCACTTCGAGTGATCAGGCATATAAAAATGTGTCGTTCTGGTTGAGCTCAAGGGGTTATGGTGTTTTTATTGACACGCCCGATAAAATTGACCTGGAGATCGGCAGTGAGCGATGCTGCAGGGTGCAAACTTCTGTTCAAGCGCAGAGGCTGAAGTGGTACATCATCTATGGCCCAACTCCCAAGGAAGTTCTCACTAAATATGCCATCCTTACCGGCAAGCCCGGCAAAGTCCCAGCCTGGTCATACGGTCTCTGGCTATCGACCTCCTTCACAACCGACTACGACGAGAAGACTGTCACCAGTTTCGTAACAAAAATGAAAGATGCCTCCATCCCCGTCGAGGTCTTCCACTTTGATTGCTTCTGGCTCCGAGCATTCCACTGGACGGACTTTGTCTGGGACCCCCAATATTTTCCAGATCCGCGGGGCCAGATCCAGCGCATGAAAGACGCCAAACTCGTTAATAAAGTCAGCGTCTGGACAAACCCATATGTCGCGCAAGCCTCCCCTGTCTTCAAATACGCCGCCGAAAAGGGATACCTCCTCAAACGCGCCAACGGCGACATCTGGCAATGGGACCTTTGGCAAACCGGAATGGGTATCGTGGATTTCACCAATCCTGAGGCGTGTAAGTGGTTTGAAGAGTGTCTGGAGAAGCTGTATGATATGGGCGTCGATTGCATCAAGACGGATTTCGGGGAGCGGATCCCGACGAAGGATGTTAAGTGGTTCGATCAGAGCGTAGATCCGAACCGGATGCATAATTATTATGCTTTTATTTACAATAAGCTTGTGTACGAGACGTTGCAAAGACGATATGGGAAAGATCAGGCGGTGCTTTTTGCAAGGACGGCGTGTGCCGGGACGCAGAGATTCCCCTTGGTGAGTTCTATCTTCTCTTTAACTTCATAATCAGGAGAATCCACTGACTTTCCCACAGCAATGGGGCGGCGACTGCGAATCAACCCCCGCTGCCCTCGCCGAGTCCCTCCGCGGGGGCCTCTCCCTCGGCCTCGCCTCCTTCTCATCCTGGTCCAACGACATCGGCGGTTTCGAAGGGTCCCCTCCACCTTGGATTTACAAGCGCTGGGTTGCCTTCGGCCTGCTCTGCACGCATTCTCGGCTCCATGGCTCTGGGTCTTACCGTGTGCCGTGGCTTATTGATGCGGAGAGCCAGGAGGAGGAGAACTGTACGGAGGTGCTTAGGCATTGGGTCGGACTGAAGAGGAGACTCATGCCGTATCTTTATAGTCAGGCTATGCTGAGCCGGGAGGGGGGTTGGCCGACTAGTGTAAGAGCTGTGGCGTTGGAGTTCCCTGATGACCCGACTTGCTGGTATCTCGATAGGCAGTTCATGATCGGTGATAGCATTCTTGCTGCACCTGTCTTTGAAGAGGATGGTACCGCGGAGTTTTACCTTCCGCCGGGCATTTGGTTCGACTTTTGGACTGGCGAGAAGCGACAGGGTGGGAGGTGGTTCAAGGAGAAATTCGGCTTCTTGAGATGCCCCTTGTTTGTGAAGGAAATGACGGTCCTAGTCCTCGCAAATGAAGGAGAGGGCTCATTTGAGTACGATTGGTTGAATAGTGGCGGTGAGGTGAGGCGTTATTGTATGCGCGGCGGTGAGAAGACCATTTTGGTAGACACTGAGGGTGTTGAAAAGGGCGTATTGCACCAAGATGAACATGGAGAGCTTCATGGCATGGAACACTTGAAGGGAGATTGGAAGATGATTGATTATTGAAAGCGAAATGGAAACCTGGCTATTTGAGTTGGACGTTTGAGGAGCCGATGGCAAACTCTCCCCGAATATGATCGAAGTCTTCCAGGGTTATACTAGTCCTTTCTAGTTTAACGGATATTGTTCTTTTTATCCATTTCTTTCAACTACTGCTCGCAATTTGTCCCGGTCACCACCACGTTGAGATGGTTTCACTTTTTCCGCGTTCTCTCTCTTTTTTTCTCTCCAGTCAAAACGGCATCTACGCCAGATAAACTAGCAACCCGTGTCCAATCCTTTTGTTTAACCCTGACGAACTACCAGGAACATATCTAGAATTCATGATTGGGACAATATGACTTTACAAATCTATAAAACAAACGAATATCCGTCCACTGCCTTACAAATTAGAGAAAAGCAGGCTATTAGAGGAGCACGCTGCTAAAAGCTATGATGGGTATCAGCGTAATTGGCGAAATTTACAGACTAGTTTTTATTCACCCATTCAGCACTGCAATAAGACGAGACTCTGGATCCGAGGCCACTTTAATGATGGGTATCAGGTCAATTGCAAGCTTTAAGACTGGAAGCTATAGTTGGCGACAAGGGTATCACATAAAGTTTTTCAGGGGAACAAGTGAAGAGTTATGCTTCATATGCAAGAATTATTATTACGATTAAACCTACAAGGATTCTATCTAGATTCCCACAGTGGGGTTCAGGCCCAAAAGACCTACGCCGAATGAAGGAATTATAGAAGAGACATCTCCGATGAACTTCTTCCCCCTCTCAAGTCCCCCTGAGCAGAACCTTCTTCTCCTTACTCAAGCTCTCTGCCACCTCGATGGGTATCTTGAGAATGGAAGCTACGATATCGGCGGGTGTGAGAGCGAGCCATTGGGTTAGAGGGATGTCGGCCACGCGGTCGGCTTTGTATATTTCGATCCAGGTGAGGTTTTTGGTTGTGGAGGTGTTCTCGATATAGTGTCCGCTATTATCAGGAAACACCGCCGTATCACCAGCCGAAAAGTCAAACGTCCGAGAGTTTCCGTTTCCGATGAAGACGGTGGCGCGTGCTTCACCTTCGTGGAAGTAGAGCCATTCCTCGGCCTGCGAAATGGAAGTCAGTATATCTTCATCTCTGATACCATCTTGAACAGATACGATGCCATGAAGAAGAATACGTACAGTAGGATGCCAGTGCAATTCCCTTAAGCCTCCTGGTTCTAAAACGACGAAGGTCGCCGCAATCGTCGTGCTTACGGGGAAATTAGTGCTGTCGATCTTGTAAAACATTCCGCCGCCGCCCGGTACTGGCTCACTGGGGTGCTGTAGCGTGTGGTATACGAAGGAGCTGTTGCCGACGAGCTTGTCCGTCGAAGTAACATTCCGAATTGACACAGTGCTGTTCTGTATGTATGGATTCTTCTCCGGAACTGAATTCAGCAACTTTTCATCGATTCCGAGAGACTTAGCGACAATGGATTTAGGGGTGTGTGTTAGCCAATCGTCGAGGTTGAATGTTGTTCTATGGGAGCAAAATTAACATGGATTGCGGAGCGGGCAGGTATTTTGAGAGAGGGGGACTCACCCTACTTTATCGAAGTCTCCGTCATCGAAGACAAGAAGGAATTCATTCTCTTCCTCTAAGCCTTGCACCGTATGCGCTTGACCCTTAGGAAAATACCAGATATCACCATACTCTAAAACGTCAAGCTCATACTCTCCCTTCTCATTAACAGCGCTTACGAGAACTCGGCCGGTGTAGACGAATCCCCATTCTGCCTATCCAGATCACTTCAGTTTCCCCATCCAAGTTGCAAAATTCTCACAGGAGGATTGAATTACGCACCACTCGATGCCAGTGCAGCTCCCGAATCGCGCCCTTCCTAAGATGCTGCTGCGCGGCCGAAATGTCATGACTCTGCGGCAGATCCTGAACTACTTGTTCGCGCACCCAGCCGCCGTTGAAGATCTTGGTCTTGGAATCCGAAAAACGCCATTTTAGGTTGGGGACGGTGCCGCCGTCGGTGCCTTGTTGGGCTAGGTTAGAAGGGTTGGAGAGGTCGACTTGGTGGTTTGTTCCGCCTGGTGGAAGCTTTGTCAGTAGATGAGAGGAAGAAAAGATGGGAAAGGTTGGGGGAAACAACCTAGAATTGGAGCTCCTTTTCCGTTAGCATCAATTGGCTGGCCATTCTTGAACTGTGGCTGTCCTCTTTTGATGACTGCACCCAATGCGGAAGAGTAGAAGAGAAGGTTTGAAAAAGCAGTCAGTTTCATTATGATTGCCTATTAGAAGCGATCGATTAAGAGGGAAGTAAATTGAAAAACGTTTACTGCGGGCGAGAGCTTTTTATATAGGTATGTGCAATGATGCCATGGCCAGGGTTGATTATATGACTACTCTGCAGGGGTAGCTGCATACATACGAGGTGCATTCTCAAATAGTTTCAAGCCCAGAAGACCATTCCTCTGAGTATGCGGGGAAGAACATACCATACAGTGGCGGTAATGAAGCATTAACGGGTTAAAAGGTTTGGATAAACGTCAACCCCGGCGATTTCCAGATCTGAAGACAATCAATAGGCTGAATTAAATAAATAACAACCTCCACAGAAAGCACTCAAACTCCACTTGATTTAATGTTACACTGGAAATTCTCTATGGCGGCAAAGTGACCTGTGCCTTACGATGTACCTGGACAGTCGACCCCCGTAATATTGATTCCTCGATCTTCCACACGATATTTCAGCCATTAAAGTCGTCAAGAGCCTATTTGAGCATTTTACTCTTCAAAGAGATCGATTTTGTATAAAACAAAATGAAGATGTTCGCTCCTCCAAATCGTCCTGTGTTCCGCCAATGTCGCGATACTTGGCGTTATGGTGTTTCTGCAGATCTACGCCAAAAACAGGAAATCTTGCAACCATTACAAGCCTAAAGTTTGCCCGTCTGGATATCTTCAAGATTGCTTTAAAGAAACGTAAGTTTAGAAGGCTGGACGAGTAGAAGGATGCGAGCGCCAAATAGGAGTATTTCATAGTGAATCACATGAGACGCACTCACTGCCACCTTGTTAAGCCGTCTTCTCGTCGAAGACTCTCCTGCCATCGTAATACATCCTGAAAATCATTTATCTACCGAATCAGGTGATAACTCAAGCCATACCTTAGTTGCACCTTTGTATGGCGGAAAATTGGATTCGGAGAAGGGTCTAGTTTGTAGCTATATTCAGATTTTTTTGAAAGTTGGAAGTGATTCTGCCTTGTCTTAATGCTTTCACGCAGCTTAACGGTCTTTAGGCTTTTCCGGAAGTTTTTGATTATCTGTAAAGGGCCGAACTGTTGAACAGTGCTGCAGGACTGCCGATCCAAAATTTCTGGACCAGAAGGACTGTGATAATACACAATCCCTGAAGTCGACGCAGGAACAGCCCTAGAACCGGATACATTCTAGTAAAACCATGCAGACGGACGATCACCGTGCCTCAGTTAGTTCTACTGAGTACTCTTACCGTTATCGGTCATCAAAAGAAGGAGTTTGAGGTCGGCGAGGAGTAATGGGCACTATGCAGATGTTGATCAACCACCGCATGGAGGACGATTCCAATATTCTCGTCAATTGAACTATGAATAACACCATCTACACTATCGGAGAAAGGAGATTGAGATGGCCACGATGCTGTAAGGTAGAGAATGATAGTGGAGGTCGATAAGAGAATGGAAGGAAAAGGGGCAAAAAGTGTGAATATAAATACTGGTAGAAAGAAGCTAAAGATACGATTCAGAAACATTCTTAGCAGCTTTCTTATCTTCTTGTCAACCCTTCTCATTGTACCGCATTCACTCATTACTCATTCGACATGTACACCAAAGCACTGTTATCCGCAGTGCTTATTCGTACCGTAACTGCGCTCAGCCTTCCTCCTCTCATTCCTACCATCCCCGGTGTTACTGAGCCCCTTTCCAGCAATGCTCCTCCTCTTCCCATCCTTCAGCTGCCTACCCCTCCCGTCGAAAGTCCCCCTTGGGTCGGAAACCAAACCATTAAACCCAAGAAGATTGGATACTTCTGGACCGGGGCTGGCGACAACATCCACAAAGATTTCCTTGCAACATACAGTTTGGATGACGACACTTTCGGGACTCTGCTATGGATCACCGATGTCCCGTCCAGTGGTAACAGCCCTCATCATTTGGGGGTGACGCTAGATGGGAAGACATTGATTGGTGGCGGGCTTTTGTCGCTGTTGAAGACTCAAGTATGTTGATACAAATAATTTTAGTGCAGATCACGAGCTAACATAGTAGGACACTGCGTATTACTTCGACACCACCAATCCATACCAACCGAAATTCAAGAAGAGCAACCGAGCTCTGCTTTCATCCATTACCGATGAAATCCGTGCTAAACCTGATGGAGGATTCTTCATCACCTACATGGGATGTCAGTGACCCCTTTTAAAGATGAGGATTCTTTTTAACTTACTAACAACCCGCATAGCTGCTCTAGGAACATCCCCCGGTCGCCTTATCGAGACCGACGCCAACTTCAATATCATTCACGAGTGGCCGGAAGATGTCTCCTCCACTCTCAACATTCTGGGCGAGCAATTTTCTCCACACGGTCTTGCTATTGATTTCGAGAAGAAGATCATTCTCACCAGTGACTTCGTCGTCCCCCTCACAATCCTGAAGCCCGCCTCCATATTAGGCATCCAAAAGGCCAACACCCTCCGCCTCTGGGAGCTCAACAGCCGCAAGATCATCTCCACCATCACCATCCCCAATGGCCAAGGCATTCAAGACGTAAAATTTATCCCAGGAAACCCCGAATCGGCCGCCCTCGCCACCGCCGTCGGCCCTGGCCAAGTCTGGATCATCTACCCCTTCCGGAAGAACGCCCAAGGCCAACAAGGCGTCGCCGAACTCCTTTATGATCTCGGCCCACGAGCCCGCAACAACCTCGCCATCTACTCCGATATTAGCGACGATGGAAAATGGGCTTACTTTACTCTCACTCTCGGTAATCACGTTGCAGCCCTCGACATCTCCGATCTCAACAACGTCAAGCGTCTCGACAATCCGGAGGAGAACCAGGGCATCATAGGGCCTCATTATGTGAAAATTTCCCCGGATAAGAAGAATTTGCTTGTCACCGACTACTTCGTTCAGGCTGGCGATATCTCAGTCGTCAATACTCCAGCGGATTTCAAGGCGCTTTGGATAGATATTCGTCCTGATGGGAGTCTGCATTTCAATCGGTCCATTAACTTTGAGCAGGAATTTACGAATCGGGGGGGAGCGAGGCCGCATAGTTCAGTTATTTTCGATTTGACGGATCCGAAAAATCCGAAATACTACTGAGCAATTATCCCATCAGAATTGGATGGAGGTGCAACGACATGATGGGTAGTAATGGAGGCTTGAAGCTAAAGCTCTGTAGATGCTATTTCCCATATGTTGCCTGATACAACCGATGAGTAACGTGGGGTTGAGTCAACTGTCATTCGCTTGGATATTATCTGTAGTCTTTTTGAGTAGGTTTGCTATGTCTGATTAATTCTAATGTCTATTAAACGCAGTCGTGGGAGATATTTCAAACCTATTTTATCCACGTGTTTCACTTCTGCTTAATGTGAATAATGTAGGGCAATGATAACATAATTTGGTCAAATAAACCCAAAAGGGAGTTAATTTGAGAGGGGAGGGGAATATCTTTGCCGTTTGTTTAAACAGGAGAAATAGAAGTATGTGGCCGAGTGCGATTATACGGAACTAATTGTCACCGTCACCTACATGGCTTCTCTGCATGTCGCAAACAACCTTCTAATAAATACCCCTCCTTTAAAACCATGAATGAAGTAAAATCCGCTTTCTTTATGGTTAAACTGACTCCAAAGTCAACGTTCGTACTCAGAATAACTCCATCCCACTCGTTACACATCGCTAAATTCGCCACCGCCTCCTTCCGCATAGTCGTCAAACAATCCGCGCCTAAAGGTAGTCGTTCCGGAACTGCCTTTCCTTCAGCAATACCTTCCCCCTTCACAACATCTAGAACAATCTCGACCGCCTTCTTTGGATCCCCTGGTTGGTTCTGGTTCATCCCTTGCACAAACTGAGAGACTAAATTGCGGATATCATCATAGTCTGCGATCTCATATTTAGTACGGAACTTCACATTATCGGGGTGCATGATGTTAGTTCGGAAGAAGCCAAGTTCGAAGATCATAGGCTTTATGTTTAAATGCGCCGTCTCCTGTTTGAGGCATTCATACCATTCTGTACGTTCTTGTCAACAACATCGTATAACCTTCTCGGACCGCAAAGCTACCATACCTTCCAAAGCATGCTTCGTAGCACAATAAGGGCCGGCACCAGGCTCTCTGCTTATTCCTCCTGAAGATCCTAAGAAAACGATTGACCCGGATTTCCTCTCGCGAAAATGCGGTAGGATGGCTTGCGTAACCTTGATCACGCCGAAGAAGTTGATATCGAACTGGTCGAGGTAACTGTCGATACTATTGTGGAAAGCGAAGTGATAATTTTGATAAAAGTTTATCTCTGACCTAGCTTCTTCAGCGATAGCAGCTTCAATGTATCCCGCGTTGTTGATTAGCACATCGATTTCACCATTCTCGGAGATGATCCTGGACATTGTTTTCTTGATGTCGGCTGCTGAAGCTCTCACATCCAGGCTGTATATTTTGGCGCCGGACTCTTCCAACGCCGCGATACGCGAGATATCGCCCCGGGCTGTCGCGATGGCTTTGTCGCCTCGAGATAGTATTCCGTGAATAAAAGTCTGCCCGAGGCCGGAGGAGCATCCAGTTACGAGCCAGGTCAATTGAGGCATTATAAGACAATGAATAAAGCTTGGGTTGATGATTGATCTCTGGTAGGATTCAATGGTCGTTTAATAATCAGAAGCTGACCAGCAATCGGCGATTCTAACCTCTTACATCCCTGGTGCGGCACAGTATGCGGCGTGTAGCATGATATGTCCAATACCTTGAAGGTAGGAGGGTAAGTCTATTTGGGCCATTTATCCTGAAGTGTGGGCATTACCATACACTAGCCAATACATCCTGCTACAACATGCTTCCTCCAATTCAGAAGCCTATTATGGGAACTGCTCACCAATTCTCCAACTCTATGCTCAGAACCGGAAATAAAGAAGGGAATACAGTACTGCAAGTTGTTGAACGCCGTTGTTTTATATGATTGTAATTGAGCCTAACGTTTGAGAGGGAGAATATTTTGGCAAACGATGCAGGGAATTAAAATATCTGGAAACTCATAGGAATACTGGACTGAAAATAATGACAAAATGCGATCTCTTCTACGTCGGCCTTCAAATTATGGCTAATCTTAATAAACTTACACATACCGTCTTGATTAGAACCGCAGAATTGGACCAATTGGCATTGTGAAAAGGGTCTTGTCGTAACCTGCGTATTTTGCGGCGTAGCCATGTCAACCATAGAGAGGGAGTTGGACTCTCCTCATGAAGATTCTAAATTCAGCTGATTCCGACGAAGTATTTTCCATTTCCGCACTAAGCTAGCGAAGCTATCCAGAGAATAATAGCTTTTAATGGCATTTTTCATGGTTTGTTTCGGCATTGCCCAGCTTTGCGTCTCTGGGATTATCGTCAACTTGGCTAGAAAGATTTGCGTCAATGACACAACAGAATGGGAACACGAATGTGAAGTTACCATGTTTAGTCGTATCCTGAAGATGATGGTTCTAGAAGAATGGTCACCATGGATTATGGTTTGAAAAAGATCGATACGAGCTCCGCTGTTTTATATCCTGGGGAGTGTTTCGTGGAGCATATAGCGTCCTTGGACCAAGAAGTCTCACAATGATGGACAGTGATACCGCTGGCCAGAACTTCATAAAGAAATAAATACGAAGAATGTGGGACAGCATGTCCAACCCCAAGTCCAAGGCTGGGCACCGATTCCATCTTGGTATTGGAGGGGACAGGGGAAGAGCATAAGCATGTCGGCTAACAACGGGGGCACAAGAAAGAAGTAGAAATAAGCTTAATTAAGCTGCACACTTCATATGGGGTCGCGCAAGGAAAGTGAGAGCGGCTCACCACATCAACGCAGGTTTTCGCAAGGTGATGTTGGAATGGTAATCTCGCTGTGCTAGAATCTTCAAGCAGGTTTGCCGAGCCACGTGACAACTACACTACACGTTATACATTATGTCATGCACTTCTATATATTTCCACCCCTTTCTCAAGTACAACCCTATAATCGCATGATCTTTTGTATATATTCGTCACTCCTTTGAAGATATCCCAATTAATTCAATTCATTCTTAAGACAATATTTATGAGCGCTTCCGTTCTGCTAAATACAACCTTCATTAGGTGATGCTACGTAAGCACTCACCCCTTAACTAGTATACCGGAACCATGGTACGTTATCAGCAAGCTCTTTTTCCATTTCTTTCTCCTCATCGGTCAGCTCCCTTGTTTCTGATTCAGTGGCCATTACTGTGTCACGTCGCCTATTCTCTTGATAACACCAAATTGACATGAAAAGTGTTAAAGCAAAGGCCATGCTATGTCATGTCAGTCCTGTGAGCAAAAACTGGAGGGGATAATCATACCTTACGAACCCAATAAGGATACTATGGCCTACCTTGAAGCGCGGAGCGTCCCGACTAAGATAAACGTAGGCGGCGATGATACCGCCGCAATTGCCGCCCATGACTTGCATCGCTATACCAGTGCCCCGTTTGAGACTTCCACCAATGTTTCCGCTGTTCCACGCGAGCCCGAGCGGGATTTGAGGATATATACCGATGGCTGCGAAAACAGTACCAGTGTATTGAATTGATGCTTTTCCGCTGCCCCGAAGCAGAGCAAAACCGAGGATAGCGATAACTTGGAAGCCGAGCAAAAACACTCCCCGTTTGCGATATCGGTCTGCGAGCCAGCTCCCAAGGATGGTGAAAAAGCATGCGCAGACGTAGGGAGGAACGCTCATCAGTTGGGCATCGTTTGCCTTGTATCCCATGTTTTTGATAATCGTTGGAAGGAAGAGGGAGAAAGAATATATGGGACAGAACCCAGCCATACAGATGAGGCAGTGGATGTAAATCTTCCAATCTTTAATTGCTTGCCAGACGTATTTTACGTTAAATTCATTGGACAGGTGGCCGGAATCCGCCTTGAGACGGCGTTCGACTTCATCTCGCTCTTTTTTGGTGAGGAAAGTAGCCCTTCGAGGGATCAATATAACTCGTATGGATATGAAGGGGCGGTACTTACTCTGAGGGGTAGTCATAGATTGCCCAATATGCGCCGAAAGAAACCAAGATACTCAATAGGCCTTCAAGGATAAAGATCCAAGCCCATGCTGCAATACCGCCGACACCACTCATCTCCGCAATTCCTCGAGCCAATATACCGCCGAATGCGCCAGCGAGGGTTGCTGCTGAGAAGAACAACGCCATGCGGAACCCGCATTCGTCCCTGCAGTACCACTGTGTGATATAGTAATTGACGCCAGGATATAAACCGCCCTCGAAGACTCCAAGAAAGACCCTCGTCGCCATCAGTCCGGAGTAACTCTTGACGAACCCTTGTCCGATCATCGAAGCCGACCAACAAACCATGATGAAAGTTAACCAAATGGAAGGGCGTATTCGCTTCATCATCATGTTGCTCGGTATTTCGGCGGCAATGTAGAAGGGAAAAAGGATAGCCAGACAGTCATTGTACTGGATGCCTTTGAGATGAAGGTCCTGTTCAAGATGATCAAGCCGAGCGTTTCCAATGTTGGTGCGGTCCAGAAAACACAGCCTTTCTTTGGTCAGACATTAAAGATTCTGAACGATAAGGGAAAGAGAAATACAAGTAGATCAACGACATGAAAGGAATGATGCGGAGATCTAATTTCCTGAGTAGTCGCTTTGTCTGCTTTACGTCGAACCCTTGGGTTTCCACCACATCAAGTGACGCTGAGGTGGATGCCTCTTTTGATGACGTTTCAGGCTTCTTCTCTATCATTTTTGCAACGGAGGGGTACTGCGCACTAGAAATCTCAGAACCAGAGCGTGCAATGTTGTCCTTGAGGAATTATAAAGCTTTTATCTACATATCATCTCGGAAAACTATGTTTCACAGCATCGTGGCGTCTCACCGCTGACAGGGTAGCTTTATAACACTTCTCGCAACTTGGCAAGCATGCTCCGAGAAAAATCAAATTTGCAAGCGTGTGAGACAATTGGGTTGACCGATAAACCATCGTTGTTTGAAATGGTTGGTCTAGATCTGAGTTAGCCAGCAACAGGTGAGTGAGCCGAGGTCTTTTGTTGTCTTCCTAAGCTCGTTGATTTGGATCTCCATTTAGACCAAGCGCCGTACATAACCTTATTGCGGCCACGCCTCTGTTGTACCCCCTCTAAACGTGTGGGAGCCATTTACGATTCGGTTAGGTGTCTCATTTTATTCGAGATCCGGCCGTCTCGAGACATGCTGTGATGTTCGAAAACTCGAAGCTGAAGAGCCGCAAAGGAAGCGTGGCACTCCACCTGCCGCACACTACTTTTCTGATAGTTTTCTGTACCGTGATTATACCCTTTTTGGTGTTGCAATCTGACCTGCAGTGAGGAATCAATTTGAATTTCGGGCTGAGATTGGGCCAGAGCGTGTCTTATCATAATCCATGTGGAGAACCAGAACCGACAGAATGGTCGTACCAGGATAATCTATTCGTCTCACATAAGACTGCGGTCTGGCTGATGGAAGTTGGGCACAACCTCGACGTGTTCAACGATGCAAATCTAAAAAGTGGTTTCGCAAAGTCGTGAAATGATCTAGCAAAGGCTTCCAAGCAACCAATGACACGCGGCCCGCCATATCAGCCCAACTATTGAACAATAACCACTTGTATACTGCATAACCGGTTCAAGTGTCATTGGAACAATGGAAGGTATAGCAGAGCAGGATAGCTGCCGTGTTTGTTAAAGAGCAGAATACTATGGCTATTGTGCTTCTATGAATGTGCGGGCACTCAGGCCAAAGTAGCAGTCTAATTATTGGTCACGTGCCATTATATTTTTTCCACTAAAACCGATATTCTTCAACACTCCCCCTTATAGCGAGTCCTAGTAAATGCCTATACTGAGTTTAAAATTATTATTATAATTCAATTTAACGTGCTACCTGGTCCCCAATCGAGTCTATGAACATGTAATATCAATGTGTAGAGCAAAGTAAACGCGACACCAGAGGAGTCTCCCCCCAACATCCAAAACCATTCTAATATAGCTATGGTGAGTTATTTACCAGCTACTAGTTGCTATTCTCTATCTGCCAGTGCTGCCGCTCAGGCAACAGAGAGGTTATTATGACACGGCCTGGGTTAGTTGGAAGGGGGTCCAGTCCCCTGTATTCTCTTTTGTAATAGCCCTTGCAACTTAGACGTGTTCCAGACCGCTTGTTTATAGGAGAGATTGCGCAGCTGCTCTTGCCGTTCCCTTCTCCTTCAACATCTCCGGAAGCTCTGTAGTGCCTGTCTTCAAAAGAAGTTTCGCATGAGGCTGGATGTATTTGGGGCAGAATGCCAGGATATGTAGGAGTGTTTGCCATCCGATCCCACATTGACAGCCTGGGGTGATTCCTGGAACTCCAATCCTCGTTAGCCAGTCATTTAGTCCAAGGACTTCAGTACAAAGTAAAAAGGCTACAGTTGCTTCATGTTTAGGAAAACCGTCATAGAGATGTAGCCGTTGGCTTTCCCATCCCCCCACCCAGTTGGCTGCATTCCGGTCAACTTGACTGGCTTCCTGCTGCCATCTCTCTTTCCATGCTGTCGACACTGCCTTGTCGATGGCTATGTGTTTTCGGTGGCCCTAGACTGTTCTGCCTTGCTTTGATCTAGAGCCAGCTCTTTTAAAAACTTCATATTTTTCAAATGTCTCTTGCGCTCTAATCGAAGCTGATCGATTCCAGTGGTGGGTTGTTCAATCTGGCGGGTAGGATGTCCCCTTCTGAAGCTTTTCTCAATTCGCCTAACTGTTGTGACGGCTCACATGCTTGCATAGATTGGGTAGGTTGTCTTGGGTAGATTGAACCACTTCTGAATGAACGATGAATACGTGAGTGGCCAACAACTCTGTTAAGTCGCTTAGTCCCTAGTGCCCGGAGGCACCTACCTAGGACTTGCTGCCCACCCCTTCCTCCTTCTTCTCTGATCCTTTTGTTCTCATAAAGTTAGCTACCTGGGTAATCAATATAACGATTGACCTTCTCTTGCGCAACATCGTGACAGCTGCTATCCAAATTTTTTCGATATTCCCCTTCATTTGTTTTGTGACCGGATTGTTGTGGTCACTGCTGCCATTTTTTTTGCTCAGTGATTCGAGATATAGATTGATTGGCATCAAATAGAATAATATATACGACCATAGATAGGAGAAAATAGGGCTTCCCGTTCGATTAGCCGTACTCAAGCTCCTAACCGGCTAGTTAGTATTGCGGTGGGTGACTATGTGAGAATCCTAGCTGTTGTATATATGTTTTTGCTCTTCACTTCTTCTTTTCCTAGTAAACAGTATTGTAAGCGGTTACTAGTAACACTATTCCAGTTATCTAGTCCAGATGCTATCTACTATTAAGATGAGGAGAAAGGAGAGTATTTCAACGCTGAGTTAATACTGAAGAGTTTTGTAGGTACATGCCAACTGGTTCGTGCATGAAGGTTGGCCGCGGTCCTTAGTATTTGTCACGGAACTCATGCACCTCTCACTTATACAAGTCCCGTGACACAATCAGCTGACGTTAAGACTTGAATCTTGCGCTAGACGCACGAGCCATCCCTGTCAAACTTTGTATTCACGAAACTATCTTTCCCTCTTGTTTTTCTTCATGCAACGTCTTAACTTTCATCACAAGATACTGTACGTAGGACCTGAATTGCAGCTTTGTCATTAGCTTTCCATATATCCACGTAGCCTCTCGTGACATTACGTTGCATCCAAAAAAAAAAACCTGACCGACATGACAACCGATCGTCCCGTCAAACCGATCCCCTCACAATCATATTGGCCAAACTCAGCGCACTGGAGGCTAGTAATGAGTCCCTCGTCGCTTCGCTCGCCAGGCAAGAAGATCGACATCAACAGGAAATGAACGCACTACGCCAGGAATTTGAACAACGGATTGACCAAACGAGCCGACCGACTCACGAGCCCGAAAATGCTTTTACACCTAGTGGAGAGTTATCAGGGCTAGAAACATCACCGACCGACAATGAACTGAGATTTTCGAGCCAGGCCTATATAACACAGCCACCCACAACCACTGCTATAAGAACTGAGCCCGGCGTTCTACCAAGGACAGAAAAACTCCCAGATCCACCAATGTTCAGTGGTAGAAGAAAAGACTTGCCTGCGTTTAAACGGAAACTCTTGTACAAGCTTGAAGGAAACGCCGATCGATATGCCAGCGAACGAGCAAGGTTGATTTATGCACACTCTAGACTTGAACGCGATCCCGTTACACTTGTAGATCCACTTATGGAGGATCAGATAAATACCGTCAGTCAATTACTTGCGTTTCTCGAAGCAACTTACGGCGATCCAAACAAAGAACTCTCAGCTTGGAGTAAATTGGACAATTTGAAGCAGGGTAAAAAGGCCTTCATCTCTCATTTTGCTGAGTTCCGACGACTAGTAGCAGATACCGATTTGAACGAGTCAGCTCAAATCAATCATATACGCCGCTCCCTCTCCGATGACCTTCGCAGAGCTATGGTGGGTCGAGAGATCCCATCCACACTCAATGAATATGCGAATCTAATCTCTCTATATGACAACGACCTGAGATACTTACCTTCCTCGCGGATACATAAGTCCCGCGCACCCCGTGATGACACTGATGCGATGGAAATCGATACTACCGGCTATGCTCCAGCCGGGTCGGCTGAACGAACAAAAAGAATTCAAGAAGGCCGCTGTTTCAAGTGTGGCAAGAAGGGTCATATATCAAAGGATTGTCTAGTACCAATGCCCCAGGTTAGAGCACACAGCTCTTCTCGCCAGCTGACTTCGTTCCAACCTCCAACTGGAACTAGCGCCTCTTTACCTTCTTCAAGACGGCAATCCTCGACATCAACGAGCTCTTCAAGTAGTTCATCAAGGGGTAGGACGCCCCGCCGATCCTCACGCAACAAACCGTTAAAAGTCACGTCCCAGTGATAAGTCGCTCTCTGGGACCGCGCCTCCACCAAGTCTCTGCTGAACTATGGACCCAACCAATGCGAACTGAATAGAAGTACCAGATCAATGTCGCATGTATTATCCGACAAGGCTCTGTCGAAAGCCAGGTATTAGCTCTAATCGATACTGGAGCCACCGGGATCGGCTACATCAGCAAAGAATTGGCGCGCAACTTGAAACTCTGTCTTACCGCGTTACCACATATGATATACCCCACTGGATTTACTGGAACACCGCTAAAGGGCGGTGAGATCACTTACACCGCTAAACTCACCCTTAAACAAGGTGACCACCAAGAACAAATTCGTCTTTTTGTCACCCAAACCGGCTACCATAAACTGATTCTTGGTCAACCCTGGATGTATAAGCATCGGGTTGGATTTGACTACGATAATGAACAGCTGCAGTTCAATGCTCTCCGCTGCCAGGCAAAGTGCTTGCGCAGAAGCTTTCTCAAAAGCGATACTATGAAATACAGTAAAGTTGATAACTCTCAACCGCTATCGCAGAGTATGAGCTCACGCCAACGCCCACTGAAATTGAAACTGACTACACGACACCGACAAGATCATCTAGTATCTAAAATTGAACGCGAGATGAAAGAACCTAACCTGAACACGCTATCTGAGTTTTCCGACTATGAAGATTCCCGGCGCGTAGAACGTGAACCTGAATTGAAATCAGCACCTGAGATGGACATTTACTGTATTGGCGCTGCTCCTCTTGTCCGACTCGCACAGCGATCGGACCACGAGATCTTTGCTGTCTCTATGGCTGATATTGAGAAAGCCCTTGCCTTGAAGAAGCATACCGACCCTGTGTCACGAGAGGCTACGTAGGGAGGCTTGAGAGC